>CM062289.1:307613365-307859582 GCA_031216915.1 Pictodentalium vernedei
ATATTGAGCTGTTTTTGGGTATGTTAGTCTAACATGGTGGCCTACAGATCAAGTTTGCATTTTGTTTTACTCCACTGATTTTTACCGAAATTACGGCCCTTGAACTTTGAAAAGTTCATCAAAATTACAGTTTTGCAGACTTTTTTTCTACACGCTTCCAGATATTGAGATGATTGTTGATATGTTAGTCTAACATGGTGGCCTACAGAACAAGTTTGCGTTTTGTTCCGCTCCACTGATTTTTACCAAAATTACGACCCCTGGACTCTGAAAAATGCATTAAAATTACAGTTTTCCGGACTTTTTTTCTACATGCTTCCAGATATTGAGCTGATGATTGGTATGTTAGTCTGACATGGTGGCCTACAGATCAAGTTTGCATTTTGTTCCGCTCCACTGATTTTTACCAAAATTACGGCCCTTGAACTTTGAAAAGCTCATTAAAATTACAGCTTTCCGGACTTTTTTCCTGCACGCTTCCAGATATTGAGCTTATTTTTGATATGTTAGTATAATATGGTGGCCTACAGAACAAGTTTGAGTTTTGTTCTGCTCCACTGATTTTTACCAAAATTACGGCCCCATAGACTTTGAAAAGTTCATCAAAATTACAGTTTTCTGGGCTTTTTCTCTGCTTGAATTCTTTCAATACCGTTGAAACTACAGAACACTGTTTTCAGCAGTATTCCTAGAATCTATGTTTATTTTTAAAAAATGATTAGAGCTTGAAATATCGGGGTGCGTGGGGTATGTGAGCGTGCTCACTAAGGTTCTATATTTTAAAATGTACACTGGTCTCAGCCAGGCAAGCTTGTTTCAATCCTTTCTTGATGTATGGTTTCCTGCGTGGCTAAGCAATCCTCAATGACTCCACACAATACGTTTGGACAGAATAAATAAAGTAACAGGCCACTCCCACTTACAATATCAGTGACATAAACCAATGATATTTTTTAGTCCTTTTGCAATAAATTTCATCCAGGAAAAATTCATGTAAATATTTCTACAAGATGGAAAGTATTACTGGATAACACTGCATAAAATCCACAAACAAACCAGAAAAAAATTACTGACACACCAATTTGTCACAACTTTTCTGAATAAATTAATTAAAGGTTTCATTGTGTTGATTCTGACTGACTATTCCATGAGCCATGTGATTGTCATATAACAGTAGTCTATTGTTCTATGCCTTTTTTTATCCCTATACAATTATTTCATTGGTTCATGTCAAAGATAGCGTTAAAAAATTAATGTGTTGACTGTATGTTTGTGCTTTAAAATTCGGTGAAATTATTTCATTAAAAGGCCATCACACTCTTTACCATCAATATTCACACTCTTGACATCAGAGTGTGAACAGGAAATTAGCAATGGATTACTGCCTAAGAAAATCAGAGATACTTTGCTGGTGCTGGACACTAGCTCACTTCTCAACTGGGATGTCCATGTTGAGAACGACTGCGTCCAGCTCACCGCTAAGTATGAGATGAAGCCCACCTCTGGGAGTGGTAGCACCTTTCATGGGCCCACCCACTCTGGTCCACCCTTCCAGGGTTTGATGCCGGAAGATAGTGGTTTGTGGACTATTAGGGACCAAGTTTTGGTGACTGATGTAAGTGGTTTGTGTGTGTGTGTGTGTTGGGGGTGGGGGGTACTGATGACATTTAGGGACTGAAGAAAGTGGTAACCTAGGGCCTTTGTCGAGGCATATCTAGGACTACTAAGGATTTAAGATAATGGTTGTTGATGTTGTAGTTATGGTTGTTGGTGCAGTTGTTCGGTTAATCATTGGTTTAGCAGTCACAGTGGTTGAAGTGGTGGTTGCTTTTGAGGTTGTTGAAGTCATAGCTGCAGAGGTTGCTGCTGTAGTAGTTGGTGTTGCTGTGTTTAGTGTTATGATTGTGGTTATTGATGTCATAGCCCTTTCGGAAGGTGTAATGGCTGGTGTGGTTCAAAAGTTATATATATATACCACTTAATTAAAAGTCCTTTCTGTTCAGGCCAAATGGTTGTAGTGTTTAAAGTGTGAATATCCCAATGGACTTCACTCAATCGGCGCTGGTCCGTATTTGTAAAAGATTCCGTGTCGGAGTGTAGTACTTGTATAATACGGTAGCGAATGTCGGAAAAAGAATGATTGGGGCCATTGAAGTGAATGGCAATGGGTGTGTCCCGTATATGTCTAATGTCCGCCATATGTTCTCAGATGCGGATACTGGAGTTTCTTTTTGTTTCATCAACATATTGTTTACCACATTGGTTGCAGTGTATTAAGTATATGTAATTCCTGGTTCGGGCGGCTACTATTTGGTCGGTAACCGTGTTAAGGTCAGTGTGGATCTGTTTCAATGTGATTTGTAATATTTGGCCGCTGGCCTGGATGAGGGTATCTTTTAGTCTCGTTTTGGTAATGTCATTGCGGGTGGTTCGAGAACTAGGTATTGTGGGTCAAAGTCCAGTGGGTGAGAGGTTGGAGGACGCACATTTATCTAGGAAAAGGCTTGATGTTCGAGTTTCAATTGTTTAATGCATAAGTTTCTGATAGTTCTGTATATTGCCTTATTTTTCTCACTAATGAAGGTGACCTGAGCCGTGATGGTGCCTGGACCCGTACGTGGTCTCTTGGCATTCGGCTCGTCTGTGTCTGACATCCTAACAGTAGTGTTACTAATGCTAGAGCTTAAGCTCAAGGTGCTGATCGAACTAAATACTGTAGCCGTAGATAGACTAGCCATGACTATTGCAACAAGTCTAAATATATATAGCAAATAAAACAACTCAATAGAGTTCAAGGGGACCTGTGCATAGAAATCCCGTGAATGAGTCTGATAGGTACGCCTAACCGGTTTCGTTCTGATTGGAGAACTCGTCAGAGGCAAAGGTAACTACTTGTGGCTCAGCCTTATATACTTTCTCGGCTCAGTGTGGCGGATGCAGAGTGATGACGTGTTTGACAAGGGCTAGGGGTGGTTGTATTGGCACTTACTGATTTTGGTGAGAGGTACATCCAAAGATGATGGTGGTTCAAAAGTTATTTTTGTCATTGTAGTCATTGGTGTTATAGTTGTTGTACTGGCTGGTTTTGCTGTTGCAGTAATTAGTGTTGCAGTTGTAAGGGTTGCTTTTTCAGTGAGTTTTGTTAGTTTAGTGGTGTGGTGTCATGGGCTTGGCTGTCGGTTCTTCATGGGCTGACGACATAGCATTTAAACCATCGCGACATAAGTATTAGGTCATATTACACGTGCCGCTCTTCATGCTCTTGGCTGTCGGTTCTTCACGGGCTGATCACATTACATTTAAACCATCGCAACATAAGTATTACATCATATTACACACGCCGCTCTTCATCGGCTTGGCTGTCAGTTCTTCACGAACTGACCACATTGCATTTAAAGCATCGCGACATAAGCATTAGGTCATATTACACGTGCCGCTCTTCATGGGCTTGGCTGTCGGTTCTTCACGGGCTGACCACATTGCATTTAAACCATCGTGACATAAGTATTAGGTCATATTACACGTGCCGCCCTTCATGGGCTTGGCTGTCAGTTCTTCACAGGCTCACCACATTGCATTTAAACCATCGCGAGATAAGTATTAGGTCATATTACATGTGCCGCTCTTCATGGGCTTGGCTGTCAGTTCTTCAGGGGCTGACCACCTTGCATTTAAACCATTTCGACATAAGTATTAGGTCATATTACATGTGCCGCTCTTCATGGGCTTGGCTGTCGGTTCTTCAGGGACTGACCACATTGCATTTAAACCATTGCGACATAAGTATTAGGTCATATTACATGTGCCACTCTTCATGGGCTTGGCTGTCGGTTCTTCACGGACTGACCACAATGCATTTAAACCATCGCAACATAAGCATTAGGTCATATTACACGTGCCACTCTTCATTGGCTTTGCTGTCGGTTCTTCACAGACTGACCACATTGCATTTAAACCATCGTGACATAAGTATTAGGTCATATTACACGTGCCGCTCTTCATGGGCTTGGCTGTCGGTTCTTCACAGACTGACCACATTACATTTAAACCATCGCAACATAAGTATTAGGTCATATTACACGTGCTGCTCTTCATGGGCTTGGCTGTCGGTTCTTCATGGACTGACCACATTGCATTTAAACCATCGCAACATAAGTATTAGGTCATATTACATGTGCCACTCTTCAGGGGCTTGGCTGTCGGTTCTTCAGGGGCTGACCATGTTGCATATAAACCATTTCGACATAAGTATTAGGTCATATTACACATGCCGCTCTTCATGGGCTTGGCTGTCGGTTCTTCACGGACAGACCACATTGCAGTTAAACCATCTCGACATAAGTATTAGGTCATATTACACGTGCCGATCTTCATGGGCTTGGCTGTCGGTCTTCACGGACTGACCACATTGCATTTAATTTAAACCATCGCAACATAAGTGTTAGGTCATATTACATGTGTCACCTTTCATGGGCTTGGCTGTCGGTTCTTCACGGACTGACCACATTGCATTTAAACCATCACAACATAAGTATTGGGTCATATTACACGTGCCGCTCTTCATTGGCTTTGCTGTCGGTTCTTCACAGAATGACCACATTGCATTTAAACCATCGCAACATAAGTATTAGGTCATATTACATGTGCCGCTCTTCATGGGCTTGGCTGTCGGTTCTTCAGGGACTGACCACATTGCATTTAAACCATCGCGACATAAGTATTAGGTCATATTACACGTGCCAACTTTCATGGGCTTGGCTGTCGATTCTTCACGGACTGACCACATTGCATTTAAACCATCGCAACATAAGTATTAAGTCATATTACACGTACCGCTCTTGATTGGCTTTGCTGTCGGTTCTTCACAGACTGACCACATAGCATTTAAACCATCGCGACATAAGTATTAGGTCGTATTACACATGCCGCTCTTCATAGGCTTGGCAGTCGGTTCTTCACGGACTGACCACATTGCATTTAAACCATCGCGACATAAGTATTAGGTCATATTACACGTGCCGCTCTTCATGGGCTTCACTGTCGGTTCTTCACGGGCTGACCACATTGCATTTAAATCATCGCGACATAAGTATTAGGTCATATTACACGTGCCGCTCTTCATGGGCTTGGCTGTCGGTTCTTCACGGGCTGACCACATTGCATTTAAATCATCGCGACATAAGTATTAGGTCATATTAAACGTGCCGCCCTTCATGGGCTTGGCTGTCAGGTCTTCTCGGGCTGACCACATTGCATTTAAACCATCAGGTCATATTACATGTGCCGACCTTCATGGGCTTTGCTGCCAGTTCTTCACGGGCTGATGACATTGCATTTAAACCATCGCAACATAATTATTAGGTCATATTACACGTGCCGCCCTTCATGGGCTTGGCTGTCGGTTCTTCATGGGCTGACAACATTGCATTTAAACCATCGCGACATAAGTATTAGGTCATATTACACGTGCCGCTCTTCATGGGCTTGGCTGTCGGTTCTTCACAGACTGACCACACTGCATTTAAACCATCGCGTCATAAGTATTAGGTCATATTACACGTGCCGCTCTTCATGGGCTTGGCTGTCGGTTCTTCACGGACTGACCACATTGCATTTAAACCATCACGCGATAAGTATTACGTCATATTACATGTGCCGCTCTTCATGGGCTTGGCTGTCGGTTGTTCAGGGGCTGACCACATTGCATTTAAACTATTTCGACATAAGTATTAGGTCATATTACACGTGCCGCTCTTCATGGGCTTGGCTGTCGGTTCTTCACGGACTGACCACATTGCATTTAAAACTTCGCGACATAAGTATTAGGTCATATTACATGTGCCACTCTTCATGGGCTTGGCTATCGGTTCTTCATGGACTGACCACATTGCATTTAAACCATAGCAACATAAGTATTAGGTCATATTACATGTGCCGCTCTTCATGGGCATTGCTGTCTGTTCTTCACGGACTGACCACATTGCATTTAAACCATCGCGACATAAGTATTAGGTCGTATTACACGTGCCGCTTTTGATAGGCTTGGCTGTCAGTTCTTCACGGACTGACCACATTGCATTTAAACCATCGCGACATAAGTATTAGGTCATATTACACGTGCTGCTCTTCATGGGCTTGGCTGTCGGTTCTTCATGGCTGGCCATATTGCATTTAAACCATCGCGACATAAGTATTAGGTCATATTACACGTGCCGCTCTTCATGGTCTTGGCTTTCGGTTCTTCACGGACTGACCGCATTGCATTTAAAGCATCGCGACATAAGTATTAGGTCATATTACACGTGCCGCCCTTCATGGGCTTGGCTGTCAGTTCTTCACGGGCTCACCACATTGCATTTAAACCATCGCGACATAAGTATTAGGTCATATTACACGTGCCGCTCTTCCTGCTCTTGGCTGTCGGTTCTTCACGGGCTGTCGACATTGCATTTAAACCATTGCGACATAAGTATTAGGTCATATTACACGTGCCGCTCTTCATGGGCTTGGCTGTCGGTTCTCCACGGACTGACCACATTGCATTTAAACCATCACGACATAAGTATTAGGTCATATTACACCTGTTGCTCTTCATGGGCTTGGCTGTCGGTTCTTCACAGACTGACCACATTGCATTTAATTTAAACCATCGCAACATAAGTGTTAGGTCATATTACACATGCCATCCTTCATGGGCTTGGCTGCCGGTTCTTCACGGGCTGACGACATTGCATTTAAACCATCGTGACATATTTATTAGGTCATATTACATGTGCCGCCCTTCATGGGCTTGGCTGTCGGTTCTTCACGGGCTGACCACATTGCATTTAAACCATCGCGACATAAGTATTAGGTCATATTACACGTGCCGCTCTTCATGGGCTTGGCTGTCGGTCCTTCACGGACTAACCACATTGCATTTAAACCATCGCGACAGAAGTATTAGGTCACATTACACGTGCCGCCCTTCATGGGCTTGGCTGTCGGTTCTTCACGGACTGACCACATTGCATTTAAACCATCGCGACAGAAGTATTAGGTCATATTACACGTGCCGCTCTTCATGGGCTTGGCTGTCGGTTCTTCACGGGCTGACCACATTGCATTTAAATCATCGCGACATAAGTATTAGGTCATATTACATGTGCCACCCTTCATGGGCTTGGCTGTCAGTTCTTCACGGGCTGACCACATTGCATTTAAACCATCGCGAGATAAGTTTTAGGTCATATTGCATGTGCCGCTCTTCATGGGCTTGGCTGTCGGTTCTTCACAGACTGACCACATTGCATTTAAACCATCGCGACATAAGTATTAGGTCGTATTACATGTGCCGCTCTTCATAGGCTTGGCTGTCGGTTCTTCACAGACTGACCACATTGCATTTAAACCATAGCGACATAAGTATTAGGTTATATTACATGTGCCACTCTTCATGGGCTTCGTTGCCGGTTCATCACGTGCTGACCACATTGCATTTAAATCATCGCGACATAAGTATTAGGTCATATTACACGTGCCGCTCTTCATGGGCTTGGCTTTTTGTTCTTCACAGAGTGACCACATTGCATTTGACCACATTGCATTTAAACCATCGTGACATAAGTATTAGGTCATATTACACGTGCCCCTCTTCATGGGCTTGGCTGTCGGTTCTTCACAGACTGACCACATTACATTTAAACCATCGCAACATAAGTATTAGGTCATATTACAGGTGCTGCTCTTCATGGGCTTGGCTGTCGGTTCTTCATGGACTGACCACATTGCATTTAAACCATCGCAAGATAAGTATTAGGTCATATTACATGTGCCGCTCTTCATGGGCTTGGCTGTCGGTTCTTCAGGGGCTGACCACATTGCATTTAAACCATCACGACATAAGTATTAGGTCATATTACACGTGCCGATCTTCATGGGCTTGGCTGTCGGACTTCACGGACTGACCACATTGCATTTAATTTAAACCATCGCAACATAAGTGTTAGGTCATATTACATGTGCCACCTTTCATGGGCTAGACTGTCGGTTCTTCACGGACTGACCACATTGCATTTAAACTATCACAACATAAGTATTAGGTCATATTACACGTGCCGCTCTTCATTGGCTTTGCTGTCGGTTCTTCACAGACTGACCACATTGCATACAAACCATCGCGACATAAGTATTAGGTCGTATTACACATGCCGCTCTTCATAGGCTTGGCTGTCGGTTCTTCACGGACTGACCACATTGCATTTAAACCATCTCGACATAAGTATTAGGTCATATTACACGTGCCGCCCTTCATGGGCTTGGTTGTCGGTTCTTGATGGGCTGACCACATTGCATTTAAACCATCGCGACATAAGTATTAGCTCATATTATACGTGCCACTCTTCATCGGCTTGGATGTCGGTTCTTCACAGAATGACCACATTGCATTTAAACCATCGCAACATAAGTATTAGGTCATATTACACGTGCCGCTCTTCATGGGCTTGGCTGTCAGTTCTTCAGGGACTGACCACATTGCATTTAAACCATCGCGACATAAGTATTAGGTCATATAACACGTGCCAACTTTCATGGGCTTGGCTGTCGATTCTTCACGGATTGACCACATTGCATTTAAACCATCGCAACATAAGTATTAGGTCATATTACACGTGCCGCTCTTCATTGGCTTTGCTGTCGGTTCTTCACAGACTGACCACATAGCATTTAAACCATCGCGACATAAGTATTAGGTCGTATTACACATGCCGCTCTTCATAGCCTTGGCTGTCGGTTCTTCACGGACTGACCACATTGCATTTAAACCATCGCGACATAAGTATTAGGTCATATTACACGTGCCGCTCTTCATGGGCTTCGCTGTCGGTTCTTCAGTGGCTGACCACATTGCATTTAAATCATCGCGACATAAGTATTAGGTCATATTACACATGCCGCTCTTCATGGGCTTGGCTGTCGGTTCTTCACGGGCTGACCACATTGCATTTAAATCATCGCGACATAAGTATTAGGTCATATTACACGTACCGCCCTTCATGGGCTTGGCTGTCGGTTCTTCACGGACTGACCACATTGCATTTAAAACTTCGCGACATAAGTATTAGGTCATATTACATGTGCCACTCTTCATGGGCTTGGCTGTCGGTTCTTCATGGACTGACCACATTGCATTTAAACCATAGCAACATAAGTATTAGGTCATATTACATGTGCCACTCTTCATGGGCTTGGCTGTCGGTTCTTCACGGACTGACCACATTGCATTTAAACCATCGCGACATAAGTATTAGGTCGTATTACACGTGCCGCTTTTGATAGGCTTGGCTGTCAGTTCTTCACGGACAGACCACATTGCATTTAAACCATCGCGACATAAGTATTAGGTCATATTACACGTGCTGCTCTTCATGGGCTTGGCTGTCGGATCTTCATGGCTGGCCATATTGCATTTAAACCATCGCGACATAAGAATTAGGTCATATTACACGTGCCGCTCTTCATGGTCTTGGCTTTCGGTTCTTCACGGACTGACCGCATTGCATTTAAAGCATCGCGACATAAGTATTAGGTCATATAACACATGCCAACTTTCATGGGCTTGGCTGTCGATTCTTCACGGATTGACCACATTGCATTTAAACCATCGCAACATAAGTATTAGGTCATATTACACGTGCCGCTCTTCATTGGCTTTGCTGTCGGTTCTTCACAGACTGACCACATAGCATTTAAACCATCGCGACATAAGTATTAGGTCGTATTACACATGCCGCTCTTCATAGCCTTGGCTGTCGGTTCTTCACGGACTGACCACATTGCATTTAAACCATCGCGACATAAGTATTAGGTCATATTACACGTGCCGCTCTTCATGGGCTTCGCTGTCGGTTCTTCAGTGGCTGACCACATTGCATTTAAATCATCGCGACATAAGTATTAGGTCATATTACACATGCCGCTCTTCATGGGCTTGGCTGTCGGTTCTTCACGGGCTGACCACATTGCATTTAAATCATCGCGACATAAGTATTAGGTCATATTACACGTACCGCCCTTCATGGGCTTGGCTGTCGGTTCTTCACGGACTGACCACATTGCATTTAAAACTTCGCGACATAAGTATTAGGTCATATTACATGTGCCACTCTTCATGGGCTTGGCTGTCGGTTCTTCATGGACTGACCACATTGCATTTAAACCATAGCAACATAAGTATTAGGTCATATTACATGTGCCACTCTTCATGGGCTTGGCTGTCGGTTCTTCACGGACTGACCACATTGCATTTAAACCATCGCGACATAAGTATTAGGTCGTATTACACGTGCCGCTTTTGATAGGCTTGGCTGTCAGTTCTTCACGGACAGACCACATTGCATTTAAACCATCGCGACATAAGTATTAGGTCATATTACACGTGCTGCTCTTCATGGGCTTGGCTGTCGGATCTTCATGGCTGGCCATATTGCATTTAAACCATCGCGACATAAGAATTAGGTCATATTACACGTGCCGCTCTTCATGGTCTTGGCTTTCGGTTCTTCACGGACTGACCGCATTGCATTTAAAGCATCGCGACATAAGTATTAGGTCATATTACACGTGCCGCCCTTCATGGGCTTGGCTGTCAGTTCTTCACGGGCTCACCACATTGCATTTAAACCATCGCGACATAAGTATTAGGTCATATTACACGTGCCGCTCTTCCTGCTCTTGGCTGTCGGTTCTTCACGGGCTGTTTAAACCATCACGACATAAGTATTAGGTCATATTGCACCTGTTGCTCTTCATGGGCTTGGCTGTCGGTTCTTCACAGACTGACCACATTGCATTTAATTTAAACCATCGCAACATAAGTGTTAGGTCATATTACACATGCCATCCTTCATGGGCTTGGCTGTCGGTTCTTCAGGGGCTGACCACATTCCATTTAAACCATCATGACATAAGTATTAGGTCATATTACACGTGCCGCTCTTCATGGGCTTGGCTGTCGGTTCTTCAGGGACTGACCACATTGCATTTAAACCATTGCGACATAAGTATTAGGTCATATTACATGTGCCACTCTTCATGGGCTTGGCTGTCGGTTCTTCACGGACTGACCACATTGCATTTAAACCATCGCAACATAAGCATTAGGTCATATTACACGTGCCACTCTTCATTGGCTTTGCTGTCGGTTCTTCACAGACTGACCACATTGCATTTAAACCATCGCGACATAAGTATTAGGTCATATTACACATGTCGCTCTTCATGGGCTTGGCTGTCGGTTCTTCACGGGCTGATCACATTGCATTTAAATCATCGCGACATAAGTATTAGGTCATATTACACGTGCCGCCCTTCATGGGCTTGGCTGCCGGTTCTTCACGGGCTGACGACATTGCATTTAAACCATCGTGACATTATTATTAGGTCATATTACATGTGCCGCCCTTCATGGGCTTGGCTGTCGGTTCTTCATGGGCTGACCACATTGCATTTAAACCATCGCGACATAAGTATTAGGTCATATTACACGTGCCGCTCTTCATGGGCTTGGCTGTCGGTCCTTCATGGACTAACCACATTGCATTTAAACCATCGCGACAGAAGTATTAGGTCACATTACACGTGCCGCCCTTCATGGGCTTGGCTGTCGGTTCTTCACGGACTGACCACATTGCATTTAAACCATCGCGACAGAAGTATTAGGTCATATTACACGTGCCGCTCTTCATGGGCTTGGCTGTCGTTTCTTCACGGGCTGACCACATTGCATTTAAATCATCGCGACATAAGTATTAGGTCATATTACATGTGCCGCCCTTCATGGGCTTGGCTGTCAGTTCTTCACGGGCTGACCACATTGCATTTAAACCATCGCGACATAAGTTTTAGGTCATATTGCATGTGCCGCTCTTCATGGGCTTGGCTGTCGGTTCTTCACAGACTGACCACATTGCATTTAAACCATCGCGACATAAGTATTAGGTCGTATTACATGTGCCGCTCTTCATAGGCTTGGCTGTCGGTTCTTCACAGACTGACCACATTGCATTTAAACCATAGCGACATAAGTATTAGGTTATATTACATGTGCCACTCTTCATGGGCTTCGTTGCCGGTTCATCACGTGCTGACCACATTGCATTTAAATCATCGCGACATAAGTATTAGGTCATATTACACGTGCCGCTCTTCATGGGCTTGGCTTTTTGTTCTTCACAGAGTGACCACATTGCATTTGACCACATTGCATTTAAACCATCGTGACATAAGTATTAGGTCATATTACACGTGCCGCTCTTCATGGGCTTGGCTGTCGGTTCTTCACAGACTGACCACATTACATTTAAACCATCGCAACATAAGTATTAGGTCATATTACAGGTGCTGCTCTTCATGGGCTTGGCTGTCGGTTCTTCATGGACTGACCACATTGCATTTAAACCATCGCAAGATAAGTATTAGGTCATATTACATGTGCCGCTCTTCATGGGCTTGGCTGTCGGTTCTTCAGGGGCTGACCACATTGCATTTAAACCATCACGACATAAGTATTAGGTCATATTACACGTGCCGATCTTCATGGGCTTGGCTGTCGGACTTCACGGACTGACCACATTGCATTTAATTTAAACCATCGCAACATAAGTGTTAGGTCATATTACATGTGCCACCTTTCATGGGCTAGACTGTCGGTTCTTCACGGACTGACCACATTGCATTTAAACTATCACAACATAAGTATTAGGTCATATTACACGTGCCGCTCTTCATTGGCTTTGCTGTCGGTTCTTCACAGACTGACCACATTGCATACAAACCATCGCGACATAAGTATTAGGTCGTATTACACATGCCGCTCTTCATAGGCTTGGCTGTCGGTTCTTCACGGACTGACCACATTGCATTTAAACCATCTCGACATAAGTATTAGGTCATATTACACGTGCCGCCCTTCATGGGCTTGGTTGTCGGTTCTTGATGGGATGACCACATTGCATTTAAACCATCGCGACATAAGTATTAGCTCATATTATACGTGCCACTCTTCATGGGCTTGGCTGTCGGTTCTTCACGGACTGACCACATTGCATTTAAACCATCGCGAGGTAAGTATTAGGTTATATTAAATGTGCCGCTCTTCATGGGCTTGGCTGTCGGTTCTTCAGGGGCTGACCACATTGCATTTAAACCATTTCGACATAAGTATTTGGTCATATTACACATGCCGCTCCTCAAGGGCTTGGCTGCCAGTTCTTCACGGACTGACCACATTCCATTTAAACCAGCGTGACATAAGTATTAGGTCATATTACACGTGCCGCTCTTCATGAGCTTGGCTGTCGGTTCTTCACAGACTGATCACATTGCATTTAATTTAAACCATCGCAACATAAGTGTTAGGTCATATTACACATGCCATCCTTCATGGGCTTGGCTGTCGGTTCTTCATGGGCTGACCACATTGCATTTAAACCATCGTGATATAAGTATTAAGTCGTATTAC
This sequence comes from Pictodentalium vernedei, assembly GCA_031216915.1. NCBI lineage: Eukaryota > Metazoa > Mollusca > Scaphopoda > Dentaliida > Dentaliidae > Pictodentalium > Pictodentalium vernedei. Next base: position 307,626,867 of record CM062289.1, read on the forward strand.
ACATACCGCTGTTCATGGCCTTGGCTGTCGGTTCCTCACGGGCTGATCACATTGCATTTAAACCATCCCGACATAAGAATTAGGTCATATTACATGTGTCGCTCTTCATGGGCTTGGCTGTCGGTTCTTCACAGGCTGACAACATTGCATTTAAACCATCACGACATAAGTATTAGGTCATATTACACATGCCGCTCTTCATTGGCTTTGCTGTCGGTTCTTCACAGACTGACAGCATTGCATTTAAACCATCGCGACATAAGTATTAGGTCCTATTACACGTGCCGCTCTTCATAGGCTTGGCTGTCGGTTCTTCACGGACTGACCACATTGCATTTAAACCATTGCGACATAAGTATTAGGTCATATTACACGTGCCACTCTTCATGGGCTTTGCTGTCAGTTCTTCACGGGCTGACTACATTGCATTTAAATCATCGCGACATAAGTATTAGGTCATATTACACATGCCGCTCTTCATGGGCTTGGCTTTCGGTTCTTCATGGACTGACCACATTGCTTTTGAAGCATCGCGACATAAGTACTAGGTCATATTACACATGCCGCTCTTCATGGGCTTGGCTGTCGGTTCTTCACGGGCTGATTCATTTCATTTCAACCATCGCCACATAAGTATTAGGTCATATTACACGTGCCGCTCTTCATGGCCTTGGCAGTTGGGTCTTCATGGGCTGACCACCTTGCATTTAAACCATTGGGACATAAGCATTAGGTCATATTACACGTGCCGCTCTTCATGGGCTTGGCTTTCGGTTCTTCACGGACTGACCACATTGCATTTGACCACATTGCATTTAAACCATCGCGACATAAGTATTAGGTCATATTACACGTGCCGCTCTTCATGGGCTTGGCTGTCGGTTCTTCAGGGGCTGACCACATTGCATTTAAACCATTTCGACATAAGTATTTGGTCATATTACACGTGCCGCTCCTCAAGGGCTTGGCTGCCAGTTCTTCACGGACTGACCACATTCCATTTAAACCAGCGTGACATAAGTATTAGGTCATATTACACGTGCCGCTCTTCATGAGCTTGGCTGTCGGTTCTTCACAGACTGATCACATTGCATTTAATTCAAACCATTGCAACATAAGTGTTAGATCATATTACACATGCCATCCTTCATGGGCTTGGCTGTCGGTTCTTCATGGGCTGACCACATTGCATTTAAACCATCGTGATATAAGTATTAAGTCGTATTACACATGCCGCTGTTCATGGCCTTGGCTGTCGGTTCCTCACGGACTGATCACATTGCATTTAAACCATCCCGACATAAGTATTAGGTCATATTACACGTGTCGCTCTTCATGGGCTTGGCTGTCGGTTCTTCACAGGCTGACAACATTGCATTTAAACCATCACGACATAAGTATTAGGTCATATTACACGTGCCGCTCTTCATTGGCTTTGCTGTCGGTTCTTCACAGACTGACAGCATTGCATTTAAACCATCGCGACATAAGTATTAGGTCGTATTACACGTGCCGCTCTTCATAGGCTTGGCTGTCGGTTCTTCACGGACTGACCACATTGCATTTAAACCATTGCGACATAAGTATTAGGTCATATTACACGTGCCACTCTTCATGGGCTTTGCTGTCAGTTCTTCACGGGCTGACTACATTGCATTTAAATCATCGCGACATAAGTATTAGATCATATTACACATGTCGCTCTTCATGGGCTTGGCTTTCGGTTCTTCACGGACTGACCACATTGCTTTTGAAGCATCGCGACATAAGTATTAGGTCATATTACACATGCCGCTCTTCATGGGCTTGGCTGTCGGTTCTTCACGGGCTGACTCATTTCATTTAAACCATCGCCACATAAGTATTAGGTCATATTACACATGCAGCTCTTCATGGGCTTGGCTGTCGGTTCTTCACAGACTGACCACATTGCATTTAAACCATCATGTCCGAAGTATTAGGTCATATTATACGGTCCGCTCTTCATGGGCTTGGCTGTTGGTTCTTCACAGACTGACCACATTGCATTTAAACCATCGCGACATAAGTATTAGGTCGTATTACACGTGCCGCTCTTCATAGGCTTGGCTGTCGGTTCTTCACGGACTGTCCACATTGCATTTAAACCATTGCGACATAAGTATTAGGTCATATTACACGTGTCGCTCTTCATGGGCTTCGCTATCGGTTCTTCACGGGCTGACCACATCGCATTTAAATCATCCCGACATAAGTATTAGGTCATATTACACGAGCCGCTCTTCATGGGCTTGGCTTTCGGTTCTTCACGGACTGACCACATTGCATTTGACCACATTGCATTTAAGCCATCGCGACATAAGTATTACGTCATATTACACGTGCCGCTCTTCATGGGCTTCGCTGTCGGTTCTTCACGGGCTCACCACATTGCATTTAAATCATCGTGACATAAGTATTAGGTCATATTACACGTGCCGCTCTTCATGGGCTTGGCTTTCGGTTCTTCACGGACTGACCACATTGCATTTGAACCATCGCGACATAAGTATTAGGTCATATTACACTTGCCGCTCTTCATGGGCTTGGCTGTCGGTTCTTCACGGGCTGACCACATTTCAATTCAACCATCGCCACATAAGTATTAGGTCATATTACACATGCCATCCTTCATGGGCTTGGCTGTTGGTTCTTCACGGGCTGACCACATTGCATTTAAACCATCGCGACATAAGTATTAGGTCATATTACACATGCCTCTCTTCATGGGCTTGACTGCCGGTTCTTCACGGACTAACCACATTGCATTTAAACCATCGCGACAGAAGTATTCGGTCATATTACACGTGCTGCTCTTCATAGGTTTGGCTGTCGGTTCTTCACGGGCTGACCACATTGCATTTAAACCATCGTGACATAAGTATTAGGTCATATTACACATCCCGCTCTTCATGGCCTTGGCTGTCAGTTCCTCACGGGCTGACCACATTGCATTTAAACCAACCTGACATAAGTATTAGGTCATATTACACGTGCCGTCCTTCATGGGATTGGCTGTCAGTTCTTCACGGGCTGACCACATTGCATTTAAACCATCGCGAGATAAGTTTTAGGTCATATTACATGTGCCGCTCTTCATGGGCTTGGCTGTCGGTTCTTCACAGACTGACCACATTGCATTTAAACCATCGTGACATAAGTATTAGGTCGTATTACACGTGCTGCTCTTCATAGGCTTGGCTGTCGGTTCTTCACGGACTGACCACATTGCATTTAAACCATTGTGACATAAGTATTAGGTCATATTACATGTGCCGCTCTTCATGGGCTTCGCTGTCGGTTCTTCACGGGCTGACCACATTGCATTTAAATCATCGCGACATAAGTATTAGGTCATATTACACGTGCCACTCTTCATGGGCTTGGCTGTAGGTTCTTCACGGACTGACCACATTGCATTTGAACCATCGGGACATAAGTATTAGGTCATATTACACGTGCCGTTCTTCATGGGCTTGGCTGTCGGTTCTTCACGGGCTGACCACATTTCATTTCAACCATCGTCACATAAGTATTAGGTCATATTACACATGCCGCTCTTCATGGGCTTGGCTGTCGGGTCTTCACAGGCTGACCACATTGCATTTAAACCATCGCGACAAAAGTATTAGGTCATATTACACGTGCTGCACTTCATAGGCTTGGCTGTCAGTTCTTCACGGGCTGACCACCTTGCATTTAAACCATCGCGAGATAAATATTAGGTCATATTACATGTGCCGCTCTTCATGGGCTTGGCTGTCGGTTCTTCACAGACTGACCACATTGGATTTAAACCATCGCGACATAAGTATTAGGTCATATTACACGTGCCTCTCTTCATGGGCTTGGCTGTCGGTTCTTCACGGACTGACCACATTGCATTTAAACCATCGCGAGATAAGTATTAGGTTATATTAAATGTGCCGCTCTTCATGGGCTTGGCTGTCGTTTCTTCAGGGGCTGACCACATTGCATTTAAACCATTTCGACATAAGTATTTGGTCATATTACACGTGCCGCTCTTCATGAGCTTGGCTGTCGGTTTTTCACAGACTGATCACATTGCATTTAATTTAAACCATCGCAACATAAGTGTTAGGTCATATTACACATGCCATCCTTCATGGGCTTGGCTGTCGGTTCTTCATGGGCTGACCACATTGCATTTAAACCATCGTGATATAAGTATTAAGTCGTATTACACATACCGCTGTTCATGGCCTTGGCTGTCGGTTCCTCACGGGCTGATCACATTGCATTTAAACCATCCCGACATAAGTATTAGGTCATATTACACGTGCTACTCTTCATGGGCTTTGCTGTCAGTTCTTCACGGGCTGACTACATTGCATTTAAACCATCACGACATAAGTATTAGGTCATATTACACGTGCCACTCTTCATGGGCTTTGCTGTCAGTTCTTCACGGGCTTACTACATTGCATTTAAATCATCGCGACATAAGTATTAGGTCATATTACACATGCCGCTCTTCATGGGCTTGGCTTTCGGTTCTTCACGGACTGACCACATTGCTTTTGAAGCATCGCGACATAAGTATTAGGTCATATTACACATGCCGCTCTTCATGGGCTTGGCTGTCGGTTCTTGACGGGCTGACTCATTTCATTTCAACCATCGCCACATAAGTATTAGGTCATATTACACGTGCCGCTCTTCATGGCCTTGGCTGTTGGGTCTTCATGGGCTGACCACATTGCATTTAAACCATTGGGACATAAGCATTAGGTCATATTACACGTGCCGCTCTTCATGGGCTTGGCTTTCGGTTATTCACGGACTGACCACATTGCATTTGACCACATTGCATTTAAACCATCACGACATAAGTATTAGGTCATATTACACGTGCCACTCTTCATGGGCTTTGCTGTCAGTTCTTCACGGGCTGACTACATTGCATTTAAATCATCGTGACATAAGTATTAGGTCATATTACACATGCCGCTCTTCATGGGCTTGGCTTTCGGTTCTTCACGGACTGACCACATTGCTTTTGAAGTATCGCGACATAAGTATTAGGTCATATTACACATGCCACTCTTCATGGGCTTGGCTGTCGGTTCTTCACGGGCTGACTCATTTCATTTCAACCATCACCACATAAGTATTACGTCATATTACACGTGCCGCTCTTCATGGCCTTGGCTGTTGGGTCTTCATGGGCTGACCACATTGCATTTAAACCATTGGGACATAAGCATTAGGTCATATTACACGTGCCGCTCTTCATGGGCTTGGCTTTCGGTTCTTCACGGACTGACCACATTGCATTTGACCACATTGCATTTAAACCATCGCGACATAAGTATTAGGTCATATTACACGTGCCGCTCTTCATGGGCTTGGCTGTCGGTTCTTCAGAGGCTGACCACATTGCATTTAAACCATTTCGACATAAGTATTTGGTCATATTACACGTGCCGCTCCTCAAGGGCTTGGCTGCCAGTTCTTCACGGACTGACCACATTGCATTTGACCACATTTCATTTAAACCAGCGTGACATAAGTATTAGGTCATATTACACGTGCCGCTCTTCATGAGCTTGGCTGTCGGTTCTTCACAGACTGTTCACATTGCATTTAATTTAAACCATCGCAACATAAGTGTTAGGTCATATTACACATGCCATCCTTCATGGGCTTAGGTCATATTACACATGCAGCTCTTCATGGGCTTGGCTGTCGGTTCTTCACAGACTGACCACATTGCATTTAAACCATCATGTCAGAAGTATTAGGTCATATTATACGGTCCGCTCTTCATGGGCTTGGCTGTCGGTTCTTCACAGACTGACCACATTGCATTTAAACCATCGCGACATAAGTATTAGGTCGTATTACACATGCCGCTCTTCATGGGCTTGGCTGTCGGTTCTTCACAGACTGATCACATTGCATTTAATTTAAACCATCGCAACATAAGTGTTAGGTCATATTACACATGCCATCCTTCATGGGCTTGGCTGTCAGTTCTTCATGGGCTGACCACATTGCATTTAAACCATCGTGATATAAGTATTAAGTCATATTACACATACCGCTGTTCATGGCCTTGGCTGTCGGTTCCACACGGGCTGATCACATTGCATTTAAACCATCCCGACATAAGTATTAGGTCATATTACACGTGTCGCTCTTCATGGGCTTGGCTGTCGGTTCTTCACAGGCTGACAACATTGCATTTAAACCATCACGACATAAGTATTAGGTCATATTACACGTGCCGCTCTTCATTGGCTTTGCTGTCGGTTCTTCACAGACTGACAGCATTGCATTTAAACCATCGCGACATAAATATTAGGTCGTATTACACGTGCCGCTCTTCATAGGCTTGGCTGTCGGTTCTTCACGGACTGACCACATTGCATTTAAACCATTTCGACATAAGTATTAGGTCATATTACATGTGCCGCTCTTCATGGGCTTGGCTGTCGGTTCTTCACGGGCTGACCACATTGCATTTAAATCATCGCGACATAAGTATTAGGTCATATTACACGTGCCACTCTTCATGGGCTTGGCTGTCGGTTGTTCACGGACTGACCACATTGCATTTGAACCATCGTGACATAAGTATTAGGTCGTATTACACGTGCCGCTCTTCATAGGCTTGGCTGTCGGTTCTTCACGGACTGACCACATTGCATTTAAACCATTGCGACATAAGTATTAGGTCATATTACATGTGCCGCTCTTCATGGGTTTCGCTGTCGGTTCTTCACGGGCTGACCACATTGCATTTAAATCATCGCGACATAAGTATTAGGTCATATTACACGTGCCGTTCTTCATGGGCTTGGCTGTCGGTTCTTCACGGGCTGACCACATTTCATTTCAACCATCGTCACATAAGTATTAGGTCATATTACACATGCCGCTCTTCATGCGCTTGGCTGTCGGGTCTTCAAAGGCTGACGACATTGCATTTAAACCATCGCGACAAAAGTATTAGGTCATACTACACGTGCTGCATTTCATAGGCTTGGCTGTCAGTTCTTCACGGGCTGACGACATTGCATTTAAACCATCGCGAGATAAATATTAGGTCATATTACATGTGCCGCTTTTCATGGGCTTGGCTGTGGGTTCTTCACAGACTGACCACATTGCATTTAAACCATCGCGACATAAGTATTAGGTCATATTACACATGCCGCTCTTCATGGGCTTGGCTGTCGGTTCTTCACGGACTGACCACATTGCATTTAAACCATCGCGAGATAAGTATTAGGTTACATTAAATGTGCCGCTCTTCATGGGCTTGGCTGTCGGTTCTTCAGGGGCTGACCACATTGCATTTAAACCATTTCGACATAAGTATTTGGTCATATTACACGTGCCGCTCCTCATGGGCTTGGCTGCCAGTTCTTCACGGACTGACCACATTCCATTTAATCCAGCGTGACATAAGTATTAGGTCATATTACACGTGCCGCTCTTCATGAGCTTGGCTGTCGGTTCTTCACAGACTGATCACATTGCATTTAATTTAAACCATCGCAACATAAGTGTTAGGTCATATTACACATGCCATCCTTCATGGGCTTGGCTGTCGGTTCTTCATGGGCTGACCACATTGCATTTAAACCATCGTGACATAAGTATTAAGTCGTATTACACATACCGCTGTTCATGGCCTTGGCTGTCGGTTCCTCATGGGCTGATCACATTGCATTTAAACCATCCCGACATAAGTATTAGGTCATATTACACGTGTCGCTCTTCATGGGCTTGGCTGTCGGTTCTTCACAGGCTGACAACATTGCATTTAAACCATCACGACATAAGTATTAGGTCATATTACACGTGCCGCTCTTCATTGGCTTTACTGTCCGTTCTTCACAGACTGACAGCATTGCATTTAAACCATCGCGACATAAGTATTAGGTCATATTACACGTGCCGCTCTTCATGGGCTTGGCTTTCGGTTCTTCACGGACTGACCACATTGCATTTGAACCATCGCGACATAAGTATTAGGTCATATTACACTTGCCGCTCTTCATGGGCTTGGCTGTCGGTTCTTAACGGAATAACCACATTGCATTTAAACCATCGCGACAGAAGTATTCGGTCATATTACACGTACTGCTCTTCATAGGTTTGGCTGTCGGTTCTTCACGGGCTGACCACATTGCATTTAAACCATCGTGACATAAGTATTAGGTCATATTACTCATCCTGCTCTTCATGGCCTTGGCTGTCAGTTCCTCACGGGCTGACCACATTGCATTTAAACCAACCCGACATAAGTATTAGGTCATATTACACGTGCCGTCCTTCATGGGATTGGCTGTCAGTTCTTCACGGGCTGACCACATTGCATTTAAACCATCGCGAGATAAGTTTTAGGTCATATTACATGTGCCGCTCTTCATGGGCTTGGCTGTCGGTTCTTCACAGACAGACCACATTGCATTTAAACCATCGTGACATAAGTATTAGGTCGTATTACACGTGCCGCTCTTCATAGGCTTGGCTGTCGGTTCTTCACGGACTGACCACATTGCATTTAAACCATTGCGACATAAGTATTAGGTCATATTACATGTGCCGCTCTTCATGGGCTTCGCTGTCGGTTCTTCACGGGCTGACCACATTGCATTTAAATCATCGCGACATAAGTATTAGGTCATATTACACGTGCCACTCTTCATGGGCTTGGCTGTCGGTTCTTCACGAACTGACCACATTGCATTTGAACCATCGGGACATAAGTATTAGGTCATATTACACGTGCCGCTCTTCATGAGCTTGGCTGTCGGTTCTTCACAGACTGATCACATTGCATTTAATTTAAACCATCGCAACATAAGTGTTAGGTCATATTACACATGCCATCCTTCATGGGCTTGTCTGTCAGTTCTTCATGGGCTGACCACATTGCATTTAAACCATCGTGATATAAGTATTAAGTCATATTACACATACCGCTGTTCATGGCCTTGGCTGTCGGTTCCACACGGGCTGATCACATTGCATTTAAACCATCCCGACATAAGTATTAGGTCATATTACACGTGTCGCTCTTCATGGGCTTGGCTGTCGGTTCTTCACAGGCTGACAACATTGCATTTAAACCATCACGACATAAGTATTAGGTCATATTACACGTGCCGCTCTTCATTGGCTTTGCTGTCGGTTCTTCACAGACTGACAGCATTGCATTTAAACCATCGCGACATAAATATTAGGTCGTATTACACGTGCCGCTCTTCATAGGCTTGGCTGTCGGTTCTTCACGGACTGACCACATTGCATTTAAACCATTGCGACATAAGTATTAGGTCATATTACATGTGCCGCTCTTCATGGGCTTCGCTGTCGGTTCTTCACGGGCTGACCACATTGCATTTAAATCATCGTGACATAAGTATTAGGTCATATTACACGTGCCACTCTTCATGGGCTTGGCTGTCGGTTGTTCACGGACTGACCACATTGCATTTGAACCATCGTGACATAAGTATTAGGTCGTATTACACGTGCCGCTCTTCATAGGCTTGGCTGTCGGTTCTTCACGGACTGACCACATTGCATTTAAACCATTGCGACATAAGTATTAGGTCATATTACATGTGCCGCTCTTAATGGGCTTCGCTGTCGGTTCTTCACGGGCTGACCACATTGCATTTAAATCATCGCGACCTAAGTATTAGGTCATATTACACGTGCCACTCTTCATGGGCTTGGCTGTCGGTTCTTCACGGACTGACCACATTGCATTTGAACCATCGGGACATAAATATTAGGTCATATTACACGTGCCGTTCTTCATGGGCTTGGCTGTCGGTTCTTCACGGGCTGACCACATTTCATTTCAACCATCGTCACATAAGTATTTGGTCATATTACACATGCCGCTCTTCATGCGCTTGGCTGTCGGGTCTTCAAAGGCTGACCACATTGCATTTAAACCATCGCGACAAAAGTATTAGGTCATACTACACGTGCTGCATTTCATAGGCTTGGCTGTCAGTTCTTCACGGGCTGACGACATTGCATTTAAACCATCGCGAGATAAATATTAGGTCATATTACATGTTCCGCTTTTCATGGCCTTGGCTGTGGGTTCTTCACAGACTGACCACATTGCATTTAAACCATCGCGACATAAGTATTAGGTCATATTACACGTGCCGCTCTTCATGGGCTTGGCTGTCGGTTCTTCACGGACTGACCACATTGCATTTAAACCATCGCGAGATAAGTATTAGGTTATATTAAATGTGCCGCTCTTCATGGGCTTGGCTGTCGGTTCTTCAGGGGCTGACCACATTGCATTTAAACCATTTCGACATAAGTATTTGGTCATATTACACGTGCCGCTCCTCATGGGCTTGGCTGCCAGTTCTTCACGGACTGACCACATTCCATTTAAACCAGCGTGACATAAGTATTAGGTCATATTACATGTGCCGCTCTTCATGAGCTTGGCTGTCGGTTCTTCACAGACTGATCACATTGCATTTAATTTAAACCATCGCAACATAAGTGTTAGGTCATATTACACATGCCATCCTTCATGGGCTTGGCTGTCGGTTCTTCATGGGCTGACCACATTGCATTTAAACCATCATGACATAAGTATTAAGTCGTATTACACATACCGCTGTTCATGGCCTTGGCTGTCGGTTCCTCACGGGCTGATCACATTGCATTTAAACCATCCCGACATAAGTATTAGGTCATATTACACGTGTCGCTCTTCATGGGCTTGGCTGTCGGTTCTTCACAGACTGACAACATTGCATTTAAACCATCACAACATAAGTATTAGGTCATATTACACGTGCCGCTCTTCATTGGCTTTGCTGTCGGTTCTTCACAGACTGACAGCATTGCATTTAAACCATCGCGACATAAGTATTAGATCATATTACACGTGCCGCTCTTCATGGGCTTGGCTTTCGGTTCTTCACGGACTGACCACATTGCATTTGAACCATCGCGACATAAGTATTAGGTCATATTACACTTGCCGCTCTTCGTGGGCTTGGCTGTCGGTTCTTCACGGGCTGACCACATTTCATTTCAACCATCGCCACATAAGTATTAGGTCATATTACACATGCCGCTCTTCATGGGCTTGGCTGTCGGGTCTTCACAGGCTGACCATATTGCATTTAAACCATCGCGACATAAGTATTAGGTCATATTACACATGCAGCTCTTCATGGGCTTGGCTGTTGGTTCTTCACGAGCTGACCACATTGCATTTAAACCATCGCGACATAAGTATTAGGTCATATTACACATGCCGCTCTTCATGGGCTTGGCTGCCGGTTCTTCACAGACTAACCACATTGCATTTAAACCATCGCGACAGAAGTACTCGGTCATATTACACGTGCTGCTGTTCATAGGTTTGGCTGTCGGTTCTTCACGGGCTGACCACATTGCATTTAAACCATCGTGACATAAGTATTAGGTCATATTACACATCCCGCTCTTCATGGCCTTGGCTGTCAGTTCCTCACGGGCTGACCACATTGCATTTAAACCAACCCGACATAAGTATTAGGTCATATTACACGTGCCGTCCTTCATGGGATTGGCTGTCAGTTCTTCACGGGCTGACCACATTGCATTTAAACCATCGCTAGATAAGTTTTAGGTCATATTACATGTGCCGCTCTTCATGGGCTTGGCTGTCGGTTCTTCACAGACTAACCACATTGCATTTAAACCATCGTGACATAAATATTAGGTCGTATTACACGTGCCGCTCTTCATAGGCTTGGCTGTCAGTTCTTCACGGACTGACCACATTGCATTTAAACCATTGCGACATAAGTATTAGGTCATATTACATGTGCCGCTCTTCATGGGCTTCGCTGTCGGTTCTTCACGGGCTGACCACATTGCATTTAAATCATCGCGACATAAGTATTAGGTCATATTCCACGTGCCACTCTTCATGGGCTTGGCTGTCGGTTCTTCACGGTCTGACCACATTGCATTTGAACCATCGGGACATAAGTATTAGGTCATATTACACGTGCCGCTCTTCATGAGCTTGGCTGTCGGTTCTTCACAGACTGATCACATTGCATTTAATTTAAACCATCGCAACATAAGTGTTAGGTCATATTACACATGCCATCCTTCATGGGCTTGGCTGTCAGTTCTTCATGGGCTGACCACATTGCATTTAAACCATTGTGATATAAGTATTAAGTCGTATTACACATACCGCTGTTCATGGCCTTGGCTGTCGGTTCCACACGGGCTGATCACATTGCATTTAAACCATCCCGACATAAGTATTAGGTCATATTACACGTGTCGCTCTTCATGGGCTTGGCTGTCGGTTCTTCACAGGCTGACAACATTGCATTTAAACCATCACGACATAAGTATTAGGTCATATTACACGTGCCGCTCTTCATTGGCTTTGCTGTCGGTTCTTCACAGACTGACAGCATTGCATTTAAACCATCGCGACATAAGTATTAGGTCGTATTACACGTGCCGCTCTTCATAGGCTTGGCTGTCGGTTCTTCACGGACTGACCACATTGCATTTAAACCATTGCGACATAAGTATTAGGTCATATTACACGTGCCACTCTTCATGGGCTTTGCTGTCAGTTCTTCACGGGCTGACTACATTGCATTTAAATCATCGCGACATAAGTATAAGGTCATATTACACGTGCCACTCTTCATGGGCTTGGCTTTCGGTTCTTCACAGACTGACCACATTGCATTTGACCACACTGCATTTAAACAATCGCGAGTATTAGGTCATATTACACGTGCCGCTCTTCATGGGCTTTGCTGTCGGTTCTTCACGGGCTGACTACATTGCATTTAAATCATCGCGACATAAGTATTAGGTCATATTACACGTGCCGCTCTTCATGGGCTTGGCTTTCGGTTCTTCACGGACTGACAACATTGCTTTTGAAGCATCGCGACATAAGTATTAGGTAATATTACACATGCCGCTCTTCATGGGCTTGGCTGTCGGTTCTTCACGGGATGACTCATTTCATTTCAACCATCGCCACAGAAGTATTAGGTCATATTACACGGTCCGCTCTTCATGGGCTTGGCTGTCGGTTCTTCACAGACTGACCACATTGCATTTAAACCATCGCGACATAAGTATTAGGTCGTATTACACGTGCCGCTCTTCATAGGCATGGCTGTCGCTTCTTCATGGACTGTCCACATTGCATTTAAACCACTGCGACATAAGTATTAGGTCATATTACACATGCCGCCCTTCATGGGCTTGGCTGTCAGTTCTTCACGGGCTGACCACATTGCATTTAAACCATTGCGACATAAGTATTAGGTCATATTACACATGCCACTCTTCATGGGCTTCGCTGTCGGTTCTTCACGGGCTGACCACATTGCATTTAAATCATCGCGACATAAGTATTAGGTCATATTACACGTGACGCTCTTCATAGGCTTGGCTTTCGGTTCTTCACGGACTGACCACATTGCATTTGACCACATTGCATTTAAACCGTCGCGCCATAAGTATTAGGTCATATTACATGTGCCGCTCTTCCTGGGCTTGGCTGTCGGTTCTTCACGGGCTGACCACATTGCATTTAAATCATCGCGACATAAGTATTAGGTCATATTACACGTGCCGCTCTTCATGGGCTTGGCTTTCGGTTCTTCACGGACTGACCACATTGCTTTTGAACCATTGCGACATAAGTATTAGGTCATATTACACGTACCGCTCTTCATGGGCTTGGCTGTCGGTTCTTCACGGGCTGACCACATTTCATTTCAACCATCGCCACATAAGTATTAGGTCATATTACACCTGCCGCTCTTCATGGGCTTGGCTGTAGGGTCTTCACAGGCTGACCATATTGCATTTAAACCATTGCGACATAAGTATTTGGTCATATTACACCTGCCGCTCTTCATGGGCTTGGCTGTCGGTTCTTCACGGACTAACCACATTGCATTTAAACCATCGCAACATAAGTATTAGGTCATATTACACATGCAGCTCTTTATAGGCTTGGTTGTTGGTTCTTCATGGGCTGACCACATTGCATTTAAACCATCGCGACATAAGTATTAGGTCATATTACGCCTGCCGCTCTTCATGGGCTTGGCTGTCGGTTCTTCACGGACTAACCACATTGCATTTAAACCATCGCAACATAAGTATTAGGTCATATTACACATGCAGCTCTTTATAGGCTTGGTTGTTGGTTCTTCATGGGCTGACCACATTGCATTTAGACCATCGCAACATAAGTATTAGGTCATATTACACGTGCCGCCCTTCATGGGCTTGGCTGTCGATTCTTCACGGACTGACCACATTGCATTTAAACCAGCGCGACATAAGTATTAGGTCATATTACACATGCCGCTCTTCATGGGCTTGGTTGTCGGTTCTTCACGGACTGACCACATTGCATTTAATTTAAACCATCGCAACATAAGTGTTAGGTCATATTACACGTGCCATCCTTCATGGGCTTGGCTGTCGGTTCTTCATGAGCCGACCACATTGCATTTAAACCATCGTGACATAAGTATTAGGTCATATTATACGGCCCGATCTTCATGGCCTTGGCTGTCTGTTCCACACAGGCTGACCACATTGCATTTAAACCATCCCGACATAAGTATCAGGTCATATTACACGTGTCGCTCTTCATGGGCTTGGCTGTCGGTTCTTCACGGGCTGAACGCATTGCATTTCAATCATCACGACACAAGTATTAGGTCATATTACACGTGCCCCCCTTCATGGGCTTGGCTGTCAGTTCTTCACGGGCTGACCACATTGCATTTAAACCATTGCGACATAAGTATTAGGTCATATTACACGTGCAAACCTTCATGGGCTTCGCTGCCTGTTCTTCACAGGCTGACGACATTGCATTTAAACCATCGTGACATAATTATTAGGTCATATTACACGTGCAACCCTTCATGGGCTTGGCTGTCGGTTCTTCATGGGCTGACCACATTGCATTTAAACCATCGCGACATAAGTATTAGGTCATATTACACGTGCCGACCTTCATGGGCTTGGCTGTCGGTCCTTCACGGTCTAACCACATTGCCTTTAAACCATCGCGACATAAGTATTAGGTCATATTACACGTGTCGATCTTCATAGGCTTGGCTGTCGGTTCTTCATGGGCTGACCACATTGCATTTAAACCATCGCAACAAAAGTATTGGGTCATATTACACGTGCCGCTCTTCATGGGCTTGGCTGTTTGTTCTTCACGGGCTGACCACATTGCTTTTAAATCATCGCGACATAAGTATTAGGTCATATTACACGTGCCGTCCTTCATGGGCTTGGCTGTCAGTTCTTCCCGTGCTGACCACATTGCATTTAAGCCATCGCGAGATAAGTTTTAGGTCATATTACATGTGCCACTCTTCATGGGCTTGACTGTCGGTTCTTCACAGACTGACCACATTGCATTTAAACCATCGCGTCATAAGTATTAGGTCGTATTACACGTGCCGCTCTTCATAGGCTTGGCTGTCGGTTCTTCACGGACTGACCACATTGCATTTAAACCATTGCGACATAAGTATTAGGTCATATTACATGTGCCGCTCTTCATGGGCTTCGCTGTCGGTTCTTCACGGGCTGACCACATTGCATTTAAATCATCGCGACATAAGTATAAGGTCATATTACACGTGCCACTCTTCATGGGCTTGGGTTTGGGTTCTTCACGGACTGACCACATTGCATTTGACCACATTGCATTTAAACAATCGCGAGTATTACGTCATATTACACGTGCCGCTCTTCATGGGTTTGCTGTCGGTTCTTCACGGGCTGACTACATTGCATTTAAATCATTGCGACATAAGTATTAGGTCATATTACACATGCCTCTCTTCATGGGCTTGGCTTTCGGTTCTTCACGGACTGACCACATTGCTTTTGAAGCATCGCGACATAAGTATTAGGTCATATTACACATGCCGCTCTTCATGGGCTTGGCTGTCGGGTGTTCACAGGCTGACCACATTGCATTTAAACCATCGCGACAAAAGTATTCGGTCATATTACACGTGCTGCACTTCATAGGCTTGGCTGTCAGTTCTTCACGGGCTGAGCACATTGCATTTAAACCATCGCGAGATAAATATTAGGTCATATTACATGTGCCGATCTTCATGGGCTTGGCTGTCGGTTCTTCACAGACTGACCACATTGCATTTAAACCATCGCGACATAAGTATTAGGTCATATTACACGTGCCGCTCTTCATGGGCTTGGCTGTCGGTTCTTCACGGACTGACCACATTGCATTTAAACCATCGCGAGATAAGTATTAGGTTATATTAAATGTGCCGCTCTTCATGGGCTTGGCTGTCGGTTCTTCAGGGGCTGACCACATTGCATTTAAACCATTTCGACATAAGTATTTGGTCATATTACACGTGCCGCTCCTCAAGGGCTTGGCTGCCAGTTCTTCACGGACTGACCACATTCCATTTAAACCAGCGTGACATAAGTATTAGGTCATATTACACGTGCCGCTCTTCATGAGCTTGGCTGTCGGTTCTTCACAGACTGATCACATTGCATTTAATTTAAACCATCGCAACATAAGTGTTAGGTCATATTACACATGCCATCCTTCATGGGCATGGCTGTCGGTTCTTCATGGGCTGACCACATTGCATTTAAACCATCGTGATATAAGTATTAAGTCGTATTACACATACCGCTGTTCATGGCCTTGGCTGTCGGTTCCTCACGGTCTGATCACATTGCATTTAAACCATCCCGACATAAGTATTAGGTCATATTACATGTGTCGCTCTTCATGGGCTTGGCTGTCGGTTCTTCACAGGCTGACAACATTGCATTTAAACCATCACGACATAAGTATTAGGTCATATTACACATGCCGCTCTTCATTGGCTTTGCTGTCGGTTCTTCACAGACTGACAGCATTGCATTTAAACCATCGCGACATAAGTATTAGGTCGTATTACACGTGCCGCTCTTCATAGGCTTGGCTGTCGGTTCTTCACGGACTGACCACATTGCATTTAAACCATTGCGACATAAGTATTAGGTCATATTACACGTGCCACTCTTCATGGGCTTTGCTGTCAGTTCTTCACGGGCTGACTACATTGCATTTAAATCATCGCGACATAAGTATTAGGTCATATTACACATGCCGCTCTTCATGGGCTTGGCTTTCGGTTCTTCACGGACTGACCACATTGCTTTTGAAGCATCGCGACATAAGTATTAGGTCATATTACACCTGCCGCTCTTCATGGGCTTGGCTGTCGGTTCTTCACGGGCTGATTCATTTCATTTCAACCATCGCCACATAAGTATTAGGTCATATTACACGTGCCGCTCTTCATGGCCTTGGCAGTTGGGTCTTCATGGGCTGACCACCTTGCATTTAAACCATTGGGACATAAGCATTAGGTCATATTACACGTGCCGCTCTTCATGGGCTTGGCTTTCGGTTCTTCACGGACTGACCACATTGCATTTGACCACATTGCATTTAAACCATCGCGACATAAGTATTAGGTCATATTACACGTGCCGCTCTTCATGGGCTTGGCTGTCGGTTCTTCAGGGGCTGACCACATTGAATTTAAACCATTTCGACATAAGTATTTGGTCATATTACACGTGCCGCTCCTCAAGGGCTTGGCTGCCAGTTCTTCACGGACTGACCACATTCCATTTAAACCAGCGTGATATAAGTATTAGGTCATATTACACGTGCCGCTCTTCATGAGCTTGGCTGTCGGTTCTTCACAGACTGATCACATTGCATTTAATTCAAACCATTGCAACATAAGTGATAGATCATATTACACATGCCATCCTTCATGGGCTTGGCTGTCGGTTCTTCATGGGCTGACCACATTGCATTTAAACCATCGTGATATAAGTATTAAGTCGTATTACACATGCCGCTGTTCATGTCCTTGGCTGTCGGTTCCTCACGGACTGATCACATTGCATTTAAACCATCCCGACATAAGTATTAGGTCATATTACACGTGTCGCTCTTCATGGGCTTGGCTGTCGGTTCTTCACAGGCTGACAACATTGCATTTAAACCATCACGACATAAGTATTAGGTCATATTACACGTGCCGCTCTTCATTGGCTTTGCTGTCGGTTCTTCACAGACTGACAGCATTGCATTTAAACCATCGCGACATAAGTATTAGGTCGTATTACACGTGCCGCTCTTCATAGGCTTGGCTGTCGGTTCTTCACGGACTGACCACATTGCATTTAAACCATTGCGACATAAGTATTAGGTCATATTACATGTGCCACTCTTCATGGGCTTTGCTGTCAGTTCTTCACGGGCTGACTACATTGCATTTAAATCATCGCGACATAAGTATTAGGTCATATTACACATGCCGCTCTTCATGGGCTTGGCTTTCGGTTCTTCACGGACTGACCACATTGCTTTTGAAGCATCGCGACATAAGTATTAGGTCATATTACACATGCCGCTCTTCATGGGCTTGGCTGTCGGTTCTTCACGGGCTGACTCATTTCATTTAAACCATCGCCACATAAGTATTAGGTCATATTACACGTGCCGCTTCTCATGGCCTTGGCTGTTGGATCTTCATGGGCTGACCACATTGCATTTAAACCATCGCGAGATAAGTATTAGGTCATATTACACATGCAGCTCTTCATGGGCTTGGCTGTCGGTTCTTCACAGACTGACCACATTGCATTTAAACCATCATGTCAGAAGTATTAGGTCATATTATACGGTCCACTCTTCATGGGCTTGGCTGTCGGTTCTTCACAGACTGACCACATTGCATTTAAACCATCGCGACATAAGTATTAGGTCGTATTACACGTGCCGCTCTTCATAGGCTTGGCTGTCGGTTCTTCACGGATTGTCCACATTGCATTTAAACCATTGCGACATAAGTATTAGGTCATATTACACGTGCCGCTCTTCATGGGCTTCGCTATCGGTTCTTCACGGGCTGACCACATCGCATTTAAATCATCCCGACATAAGTATTAGGTCATATTACACGTGCCGGTCTTCATGGGCTTGGCTTTCGGTTCTTCACGGACTGACCACATTGCATTTGACCACATTGCATTTAAGCCATCGCGACATAAGTATTAGGTCATATTACACGTGCCGCTCTTCATGGGCTTCGCTGTCGGTTCTTCACGGGCTCACCACATTGCATTTAAATCATCGCGACATAAGTATTAGGTCATATTACACGTGCCGCTCTTCATGGGCTTGGCTTTCGGTTCTTCACGGACTGACCACATTGCATTTGAACCATCGCGACATAAGTATTAGGTCATATTACACTTGCCGCTCTTCATGGGCTTGGCTGTCGGTTCTTCACGGGCTGACCACATTTCATTTCAACCATCGCCACATAAGTATTAGGTCATATTACACATGCCGCTCTTCGTGGGCTTGGCTGTCGGGTCTTCACAGGCTGACCATATTGCATTTAAACCATCGCGACATAAGTATTAGGTCATATTACACATGCAGCTCTTCATGGGCTTGGCTGTTGGTTCTTCACGGGCTGACCACATTGCATTTAAACCATCGCGACATAAGTATTAGGTCATATTACACATGCCTCTCTTCATGGGCTTGGCCGCCGGTTCTTCACGGACTAACCACATTGCATTTAAACCATCGCGACAGAAGTATTCGGTCATATTACACGTGCTGCTCTTCATAGGTTTGGCTGTCGGTTCTTCACGGGCTGACCACATTGCATTTAAACCATCGTGACATAAGTATTAGGTCATATTACACATCCCGCTCTTCATGGCCTTGGCTGTCAGTTCCTCACGGGCTGACCACATTGCATTTAAACCAACCCGACATAAGTATTAGGTCATATTACACGTGCCGTCCTTCATGGGATTGGCTGTCAGTTCTTCACGGGCTGACCACATTGCATTTAAACCATCGCGAGATAAGTTTTAGGTCATATTACATGTGCCGCTCTTCATGGGCTTGGCTGTCGGTTCTTCACAGACTGACCACATTGCATTTAAACCATCGTGACATAAGTATTAGGTCGTATTACACGTGCTGCTCTTCATAGGCTTGGCTGTCGGTTCTTCACGGACTGACCACATTGCATTTAAACCATTGTGACATAAGTATTAGGTCATATTACATGTGCCGCTCTTCATGGGCTTCGCTGTCGGTTCTTCACAGGCTGACCACATTGCATTTAAATCATCGCGACATAAGTATTAGGTCATATTACACGTGCCACTCTTCATGGGCTTGGCTGTAGGTTCTTCACGGACTGACCACATTGCATTTGAACCATCGGGACGTAAGTATTAGGTCATATTACACGTGCCGTTCTTCATGGGCTTGGCTGTCGGTTCTTCACGGGCTGACCACATTTCATTTCAACCATCGTCACATAAGTATTAGGTCATATTACACATGCCGCTCTTCATGGGCTTGGCTGTCGGGTCTTCACAGGCTGACCACATTGCATTTAAACCATCGCGACAAAAGTATTAGGTCATATTACACGTGCTGCACTTCATAGGCTTGGCTGTCAGTTCTTCACGGGCTGACCACCTTGCATTTAAACCATCGCGAGATAAATATTAGGTCATATTACATGTGCCGCTCTTCATGGGCTTGGCTGTCGGTTCTTCACAGACTGACCACATTGGATTTAAACCATCGAGACATAAGTATTAGGTCATATTACACGTGCCTCTCATCATGGGCTTGGCTGCCGGTTCTTCACGGACTGACCACATTGCATTTAAACCATCGCGAGATAAGTATTAGGTTATATTAATGTGCCGCTCTTCATGGGCTTGGCTGTCGTTTCTTCAGGGGCTGACCACATTGCATTTAAACCATTTC
The DNA here is from genome assembly GCA_031216915.1 of Pictodentalium vernedei. Taxonomy (NCBI): domain Eukaryota; kingdom Metazoa; phylum Mollusca; class Scaphopoda; order Dentaliida; family Dentaliidae; genus Pictodentalium; species Pictodentalium vernedei. Next base: position 307,647,802 of record CM062289.1, read on the forward strand.
GACATAAGTATTAGGTCATATTACACGTGCCGCTCTTCATGGGCTTCGCTATCGGTTCTTCACGGGCTGACCACATCGCATTTAAATCATCCCGACATAAGTATTAGGTCATATTACACGTGCCGGTCTTCATGGGCTTGGCTTTCGGTTCTTCACGGACTGACCACATTGCATTTGACCACATTGCATTTAAGCCATCGCGACATAAGTATTAGGTCATATTACACGTGCCGCTCTTCATGGGCTTCGCTGTCGGTTCTTCACGGGCTCACCACATTGCATTTAAATCATCGCGACATAAGTATTAGGTCATATTACACGTGCCGCTCTTCATGGGCTTGGCTTTCGGTTCTTCACGGACTGACCACATTGCATTTGAACCATCGCGACATAAGTATTAGGTCATATTACACTTGCCGCTCTTCATGGGCTTGGCTGTCGGTTCTTCACGGGCTGACCACATTTCATTTCAACCATCGCCACATAAGTATTAGGTCATATTACACATGCCGCTCTTCGTGGGCTTGGCTGTCGGGTCTTCACAGGCTGACCATATTGCATTTAAACCATCGCGACATAAGTATTAGGTCATATTACACATGCAGCTCTTCATGGGCTTGGCTGTTGGTTCTTCACGGGCTGACCACATTGCATTTAAACCATCGCGACATAAGTATTAGGTCATATTACACATGCCTCTCTTCATGGGCTTGGCCGCCGGTTCTTCACGGACTAACCACATTGCATTTAAACCATCGCGACAGAAGTATTCGGTCATATTACACGTGCTGCTCTTCATAGGTTTGGCTGTCGGTTCTTCACGGGCTGACCACATTGCATTTAAACCATCGTGACATAAGTATTAGGTCATATTACACATCCCGCTCTTCATGGCCTTGGCTGTCAGTTCCTCACGGGCTGACCACATTGCATTTAAACCAACCCGACATAAGTATTAGGTCATATTACACGTGCCGTCCTTCATGGGATTGGCTGTCAGTTCTTCACGGGCTGACCACATTGCATTTAAACCATCGCGAGATAAGTTTTAGGTCATATTACATGTGCCGCTCTTCATGGGCTTGGCTGTCGGTTCTTCACAGACTGACCACATTGCATTTAAACCATCGTGACATAAGTATTAGGTCGTATTACACGTGCTGCTCTTCATAGGCTTGGCTGTCGGTTCTTCACGGACTGACCACATTGCATTTAAACCATTGTGACATAAGTATTAGGTCATATTACATGTGCCGCTCTTCATGGGCTTCGCTGTCGGTTCTTCACAGGCTGACCACATTGCATTTAAATCATCGCGACATAAGTATTAGGTCATATTACACGTGCCACTCTTCATGGGCTTGGCTGTAGGTTCTTCACGGACTGACCACATTGCATTTGAACCATCGGGACGTAAGTATTAGGTCATATTACACGTGCCGTTCTTCATGGGCTTGGCTGTCGGTTCTTCACGGGCTGACCACATTTCATTTCAACCATCGTCACATAAGTATTAGGTCATATTACACATGCCGCTCTTCATGGGCTTGGCTGTCGGGTCTTCACAGGCTGACCACATTGCATTTAAACCATCGCGACAAAAGTATTAGGTCATATTACACGTGCTGCACTTCATAGGCTTGGCTGTCAGTTCTTCACGGGCTGACCACCTTGCATTTAAACCATCGCGAGATAAATATTAGGTCATATTACATGTGCCGCTCTTCATGGGCTTGGCTGTCGGTTCTTCACAGACTGACCACATTGGATTTAAACCATCGAGACATAAGTATTAGGTCATATTACACGTGCCTCTCATCATGGGCTTGGCTGCCGGTTCTTCACGGACTGACCACATTGCATTTAAACCATCGCGAGATAAGTATTAGGTTATATTAATGTGCCGCTCTTCATGGGCTTGGCTGTCGTTTCTTCAGGGGCTGACCACATTGCATTTAAACCATTTCGACATAAGTATTTGGTCATATTACACGTGCCGCTCTTCATGAGCTTGGCTGTCGGTTCTTCACAGACTGATCACATTGCATTTAATTTAAACCATCGCAACATAAGTGTTAGGTCATATTACACATGCCATCCTTCATGGGCTTGGCTGTCGGTTCTTCATGGGCTGACCACATTGCATTTAAACCATCGTGATATAAGTATTAAGTCGTATTACACATACCGCTGTTCATGGCCTTGGCTGTCGGTTCCTCACGGGCTGATCACATTGCATTTAAACCATCCCGACATAAGTATTAGGTCATATTACACGTGCCACTCTTCATGGGCTTTGCTGTCAGTTCTTCACGGGCTGACTACATTGCATTTAAACCATCACGACATAAGTATTAGGTCATATTACACGTGCCACTCTTCATGGGCTTTGCTGTCAGTTCTTCACGGGCTTACTACATTGCATTTAAATCATCGCGACATAAGTATTAGGTCATATTACACATGCCGTTCTTCATGGGCTTGGCTTTCGGTTCTTCACGGACTGACCACATTGCTTTTGAAGTATCGCGACATAAGTGTTAGGTCATATTACACATGCCACTCTTCATGGGCTTGGCTGTCGGTTCTTCACGGGCTGACTCATTTCATTTCAACCATCGCCACATAAGTATTACGTCATATTACACGTGCCGCTCTTCATGGCCTTGGCTGTTGGGTCTTCATGGGCTGACCACATTGCATTTAAACCATTGGGACATAAGCATTAGGTCATATTACACGTGCCGCTCTTCATGGGCTTGGCTTTCGGTTCTTCACGGACTGACCACATTGCATTTGACCACATTGCATTTAAACCATCGCGACATAAGTATTAGGTCATATTACACGTGCCGCTCTTCATGGGCTTGGCTGTCGGTTCTTCAGGGGCTGACCACATTGCATTTAAACCATTTCGACATAAGTATTTGGTCATATTTCACGTGCCGCTCCTCAAGGGCTTGGCTGCCAGTTCTTCACGGACTGACCACATTGCATTTGACCACATTTCATTTAAACCAGCGTGACATAACTATTAGGTCATATTACACGTGCCGCTCTTCATGAGCTTGGCTGTCGGTTCTTCACAGACTGATCACATTGCATTTAATTTAAACCATCGCAACATAAGTGTTAGGTCATATTACACATGCCATCCTTCATGGGCTTAGGTCATATTACACATGCAGCTCTTCATGGGCTTGGCTGTCGGTTCTTCACAGACTGACCACATTGCATTTAAACCATCATGTCAGAAGTATTAGGTCATATTATACGGTCCGCTCTTCATGGGCTTGGCTGTCGGTTCTTCACAGACTGACCACATTGCATTTAAACCATCGCGACATAAGTATTAGGTCGTATTACACGTGCCGCTCTTCATGGGCTTCGCTGTCGGTTCTTCACGGGCTGACCACATCGCATTTAAATCATCCCGACATAAGTATTAGGTCATATTACACGTGCCGATCTTCATGGGATTGGCTTTCGGTTCTTCACGGACTGACCACATTGCATTTGACCACATTGCATTTAAGCCATCGCGACATAAGTATTAGGTCATATTACACGTGCCGCTCTTCATGGGCTTCGCTGTCGGTTCTTCACGGGCTCACCACATTGCATTTAAATCATCGCGACATAAGTATTAGGTCATATTACACGTGCCGCTCTTCCTGGGCTTGGCTTTCGGTTCTTCACGGACTGACCACATTGCATTTGAACCATCGCGACATAAGTATTAGGTCATATTACACTTGCCGCTCTTCATGGGCTTGGCTGTCGGTTCTTCACGGGCTGACCACATTTCATTTCAACCATCGCCACATAAGTATAAGGTCATATTACACATGCCGCTCTTCATGGGCTTGGCTGTCGGGTCTTCACAGGCTGACCATATTGCATTTAAACCATCGCGACATAAGTATTAGGTCATATTACACATGCAGCTCTTCATGGGCTTGGCTGTTGGTTCTTCACGGGCTGACCACATTGCATTTAAACCATCGCGACATAAGTATTAGGTCATATTACACATGCCGCTCTTCATGGGCTTGGCTGTCGGTTCTTCACGGAATAACCACATTGCATTTAAACCATCGCGACAGAAGTATTCGGTCATATTACACGTGCTGCTCTTCATAGGTTTGGCTGTCGGTTCTTCACGGGCTGACCACATTGCATTTAAACCATCGTGACATAAGTATTAGGTCATATTACACATCCCGCTCTTCATGGCCTTGGCTGTCAGTTCCTCACGGGCTGACCACATTGCATTTAAACCAACCCGACATAAGTATTAGGTCATATTACACGTGCCGTCCTTCATGGGATTGGCTGTCAGTTCTTCACGGGCTGACAACATTGCATTTAAACCATCGCGAGATAAGTTTTAGGTCATATTACATGTGCCGCTCTTCATGGGCTTGGCTGTCGGTTCTTCACAGACAGACCACATTGCATTTAAACCATCGTGACATAAGTATTAGGTCGTATTACACGTGCCGCTCTTCATAGGCTTGGCTGCCGGTTCTTCACGGACTGACCACATTGCATTTAAATCATTGCGACATAAGTATTAGGTCATATTACATGTGCCGCTCTTCATGGGCTTCGCTGTCGGTTCTTCACGGGCTGACCACATTGCATTTAAATCATCGTGACATAAGTATTAGGTCATATTACACGTGCCACTCTTCATGGGCTTGGCTGTCGGTTCTTCACGAACTGACCACATTGCATTTGAACCATCGGGACATAAGTATTAGGTCATATTACACGTGCCGCTCTTCATGAGCTTGGCTGTCGGTTCTTCACAGACTGATCACATTGCATTTAATTTAAACCATCGCAACATAAGTGTTAGGTCATATTACACATGCCATCCTTCATGGGCTTGGCTGTCAGTTCTTCATGGGCTGACCACATTGCATTTAAACCATCGTGATATAAGTATTAAGTCATATTACACATACCGCTGTTCATGGCCTTGGCTGTCGGTTCCACACGGGCTGATCACATTGCATTTAAACCATCCCGACATAAGTATTAGGTCATATTACACGTGTCGCTCTTCATGGGCTTGGCTGTCGGTTCTTCACAGGCTGACAACATTGCATTTAAACCATCACGACATAAGTATTAGGTCATATTACACGTGCCGCTCTCCATTGGCTTTGCTGTCGGTTCTTCACAGACTGACAGCATTGCATTTAAACCATCGCGACATAAATATTAGGTCGTATTACACGTGCCGCTCTTCATAGGCTTGGCTGTCGGTTCTTCACGGACTGACCACATTGCATTTAAACCATTGCGACATAAGTATTAGGTCATATTACATGTGCCGCTCTTCATGGGCTTGGCTGTCGGTTCTTCACGGGCTGACCACATTGCATTTAAATCATCGCGACATAAGTATTAGGTCATATTACACGTGCCGCTCTTCATGGGCTTCGCTGTCGGTTCTTCACGGGCTCACCACATTGCATTTAAATCATCGCGACATAAGTATTAGGTCATATTACACGTGCCGCTCTTCATGGGCTTGGCTTTCGGTTCTTCACGGACTGACCACATTGCATTTGAACCATCGCGACATAAGTATTAGGTCATATTACACTTGCCGCTCTTCATGGGCTTGGCTGTCGGTTCTTCACGGGCTGACCACATTTCATTTCAACCATCGCCACATAAGTATAAGGTCATATTACACATGCCGCTCTTCATGGGCTTGGCTGTCGGGTCTTCACAGGCTGACCATATTGCATTTAAACCATCGCGACATAAGTATTAGGTCATATTACACATGCAGCTCTTCATGGGCTTGGCTGTTGGTTCTTCACGGGCTGACCACATTGCATTTAAACCATCGCGACATAAGTATTAGGTCATATTACACATGCCGCTCTTCATCGGCTTGGCTGTCGGTTCTTCACGGAATAACCACATTGCATTTAAACCATCGCGACAGAAGTATTCGGTCATATTACACGTGCTGCTCTTCATAGGTTTGGCTGTCGGTTCTTCACGGGCTGACCACATTGCATTTAAACCATCGTGACATAAGTATTAGGTCATATTACACATCCCGCTCTTCATGGCCTTGGCTGTCAGTTCCTCACGGGCTGACCACATTGCATTTAAACCAACCCGACATAAGTATTAGGTCATATTACACGTGCCGTCCTTCATGGGATTGGCTGTCAGTTCTTCACGGGCTGACAACATTGCATTTAAACCATTGCGAGATAAGTTTTAGGTCATATTACATGTGCCGCTCTTCATGGGCTTGGCTGTCGGTTCTTCACAGACAGACCACATTGCATTTAAACCATCGTGACATAAGTATTAGGTCGTATTACACGTGCCGCTCTTCATAGGCTTGGCTGTCGGTTCTTCACGGACTGACCACATTGCATTTAAATCATTGCGACATAAGTATTAGGTCATATTACATGTGCCGCTCTTCATGGGCTTCGCTGTCGGTTCTTCACGGGCTGACCACATTGCATTTAAATCATCGTGACATAAGTATTAGGTCATATTACACGTGCCACTCTTCATGGGCTTGGCTGTCGGTTCTTCACGAACTGACCACATTGCATTTGAACCATCGGGACATAAGTATTAGGTCATATTACACGTGCCGCTCTTCATGAGCTTGGCTGTCGGTTCTTCACAGACTGATCACATTGCATTTAATTTAAACCATCGCAACATAAGTGTTAGGTCATATTACACATGCCATCCTTCATGGGCTTGGCTGTCAGTTCTTCATGGGCTGACCACATTGCATTTAAACCATCGTGATATAAGTATTAAGTCATATTACACATACCGCTGTTCATGGCCTTGGCTGTCGGTTCCACACGGGCTGATCACATTGCATTTAAACCATCCCGACATAAGTATTAGGTCATATTACACGTGTCGCTCTTCATGGGCTTGGCTGTCGGTTCTTCACAGGCTGACAACATTGCATTTAAACCATCACGACATAAGTATTAGGTCATATTACACGTGCCGCTCTCCATTGGCTTTGCTGTCGGTTCTTCACAGACTGACAGCATTGCATTTAAACCATCGCGACATAAATATTAGGTCGTATTACACGTGCCGCTCTTCATAGGCTTGGCTGTCGGTTCTTCACGGACTGACCACATTGCATTTAAACCATTGCGACATAAGTATTAGGTCATATTACATGTGCCGCTCTTCATGGGCTTGGCTGTCGGTTCTTCACGGGCTGACCACATTGCATTTAAATCATCGCGACATAAGTATTAGGTCATATTACACGTGCCACTCTTCATGGGCTTGGCTGTCGGTTGTTCACGGACTGACCACATTGCATTTGAACCATCGTGACATAAGTATTAGGTCGTATTACACGTGCCGCTCTTCATAGGCTTGGCTGTCGGTTCTTCACGGACTGACCACATTGCATTTAAACCATTGCGACATAAGTATTAGGTCATATTACATGTGCCGCTCTACACGGGCTTCGCTGTCGGTTCTTCACGGGCTGACCACATTGCATTTAAATCATCGCGACATAAGTATTAGGTCATATTACACGTGCCGTTCTTCATGGGCTTGGCTGTCGGTTCTTCACGGGCTGACCACATTTCATTTCAACCATCGTCACATAAGTATTAGGTCATATTACACATGCCGCTCTTCATGCGCTTGGCTGTCGGGTCTTCAAAGGCTGACCACATTGCATTTAAACCATCGCGACAAAAGTATTAGGTCTTACTACACGTGCTGCATTTCATAGGCTTGGCTGTCAGTTCTTCACGGGCTGACGACATTGCATTTAAACCATCGCGAGATGAATATTAGGTCATATTACATGTGCCGCTTTTCATGGGCTTGGCTGTGGGTTCTTCACAGACTGACCACATTGCATTTAAACCATTGCGACATAAGTATTAGGTCATATTACACGTGCCGCTCTTCATGGGCTTGGCTGTCGGTTCTTCACGGACTGACCACATTGCATTTAAACCATCGCGAGATAAGTATTAGGTTACATTAAATGTGCCGCTCTTCATGGGCTTGCCTGTCAGTTGTTCAGGGGCTGACCATATTGCTTTTAAACCATTTCGACATAAGTATTTGGTCATATTACACTTGCCGCTCCTCATGGGTTTGGCTGTCAGTTCTTCACGGACTGACCACATTCCATTCAAACCAGCGCGACATAAGTATTAGGTCATATTACACGTGCCGCTCTTCATGGGCTTGGCTGTCGGTTCTTCAGGGGCTGACCACATTGCATTTAAACCATTTCGACATAAGTATTTGGTCATATTACACATGCCGCTCCTCATGGGCTTGGCTGCCAGTTCTTCACGGACTGACCACATTCCATTTAAACCAGCGTGACATAAGTATTAGGTCATATTACACGTGCCGCTCTTCATGAGCTTGGCTGTCGGTTCTTCACAGACTGATCACATTGCATTTAATTTAAACCATCGCAACATAAGTGTTAGGTCATATTACACATGCCATCCTTCATGGGCTTGGCTGTCGGTTCTTCATGGGCTGACCACATTGCATTTAAACCATCGTGACATAAGTATTAAGTCGTATTACACATACCGCTGTTCATGGCCTTGGCTGTCGGTTCCTCACGGGCTGATCACATTGCATTTAAACCATCCCGACATAAGTATTAGGTCATATTACACGTGTCGCTCTTCATGGGCTTGGCTGTCGGTTCTTCACAGGCTGACAACATTGCATTTAAACCATCACGACATAAGTATTAGGTCATATTACACGTGCCGCTCTTCATTGGCTTTGCTGTCGGTTCTTCACAGACTGACAGCATTGCATTTAAACCATCGCGACATAAGTATTAGGTCATATTACACGTGCCGCTCTTCATGGGCTTGGCTTTCGGTTCTTCACGGACTGACCACATTGCATTTGAACCATCGCGACATAAGTATTAGGTCATATTACACTTGCCGCTCTTCATGGGCTTGGCTGTCGGTTCTTCACGGAATAACCACATTGCATTTAAACCATCGCGACAGAAGTATTCGGTCATATTACACGTACTGCTCTTCATAGGTTTGGCTGTCGGTTCTTCACGGGCTGACCACATTGCATTTAAACCATCGTGACATAAGTATTAGGTCATATTACACATCCCGCTCTTCATGGCCTTGGCTGTCAGTTCCTCACGGGCTGACCACATTGCATTTAAACCAACCCGACATAAGTATTAGGTCATATTACACGTGCCGTCCTTCATGGGATTGGCTGTCAGTTCTTCACGGGCTGACAACATTGCATTTAAACCATTGCGAGATAAGTTTTAGGTCATATTACATGTGCCGCTCTTCATGGGCTTGGCTGTCGGTTCTTCACAGACAGACCACATTGCATTTAAACCATCGTGACATAAGTATTAGGTCGTATTACACGTGCCGCTCTTCATAGGCTTGGCTGTCGGTTCTTCACGGACTGACCACATTGCATTTAAATCATTGCGACATAAGTATTAGGTCATATTACATGTGCCGCTCTTCATGGGCTTCGCTGTCGGTTCTTCACGGGCTGACCACATTGCATTTAAATCATCGTGACATAAGTATTAGGTCATATTACACGTGCCACTCTTCATGGGCTTGGCTGTCGGTTCTTCACGAACTGACCACATTGCATTTGAACCATCGGGACATAAGTATTAGGTCATATTACACGTGCCGCTCTTCATGAGCTTGGCTGTCGGTTCTTCACAGACTGATCACATTGCATTTAATTTAAACCATCGCAACATAAGTGTTAGGTCATATTACACATGCCATCCTTCATGGGCTTGGCTGTCAGTTCTTCATGGGCTGACCACATTGCATTTAAACCATCGTGATATAAGTATTAAGTCATATTACACATACCGCTGTTCATGGCCTTGGCTGTCGGTTCCACACGGGCTGATCACATTGCATTTAAACCATCCCGACATAAGTATTAGGTCATATTACACGTGTCGCTCTTCATGGGCTTGGCTGTCGGTTCTTCACAGGCTGACAACATTGCATTTAAACCATCACGACATAAGTATTAGGTCATATTACACGTGCCGCTCTCCATTGGCTTTGCTGTCGGTTCTTCACAGACTGACAGCATTGCATTTAAACCATCGCGTCATAAGTATTAGGTCGTATTACACGTGCCGCTCTTCATAGGCTTGGCTGTCGGTTCTTCACGGACTGACCACATTGCATTTAAACCATTGCGACATAAGTATTAGGTCATATTACATGTGCCGCTCTTCATGGGCTTCGCTGTCGGTTCTTCACGGGCTGACCACATTGCATTTAAATCATCGCGACATAAGTATAAGGTCATATTACACGTGCCACTCTTCATGGGCTTGGCTTTGGGTTCTTCACGGACTGACCACATTGCATTTGACCACATTGCATTTAAACAATCGCGAGTATTACGTCATATTACACGTGCCGCTCTTCATGGGCTTTGCTGTCGGTTCTTCACGGGCTGACTACATTGCATTTAAATCATTGCGACATAAGTATTAGGTCATATTACACATGCCTCTCTTCATGGGCTTGGCTTTCGGTTCTTCACGGACTGACCACATTGCTTTTGAAGCATCGCGACATAAGTATTAGGTCATATTACACATGCCGCTCTTCATGGGCTTGGCTGTCGGTTCTTCACGGGCTGACTCATTTCATTTCAACCATCGCCACAGAAGTATTAGGTCATATTACACGGTCCGCTCTTCATGGGCTTGGCTGTCGGTTCTTCACAGACTGACCACATTGCATTTAAACCATCGCGACATAAGTATTAGGTCGTATTACAAGTGCCGCTCTTCATAGGCTTGGCTGTCGGTTCTTCACGGACTGTCCACATTGCATTTAAACCATTGCGACATAAGTATTAGGTCATATTACACGTGCCGCTCTTCATGGGCTTCGCTGTCAGTTCTTCACGGGCTGACCACATCGCATTTCAATCATCGCGACATAAGTATTAGGTCATATTACACGTGCCGCTCTTCATGGGCTTGGCTTTCGGTTCTTCACGGACTGACCTCATTGCATTTGACCACATTGCATTTAAGCCATCGCGACATAAGTATTAGGTCATATTACACATGCCGCTCTTCATGGGCTTGGCTTTCGGTTCTTCACGGACTGACCACATTGCTTTTGAAGCATCGCGACATAAGTATTAGGTCATATTACACATGCCGCTCTTCATGGGCTTGGCTGTCGGTTCTTCACGGGCTGACTCATTTCATTTCAACCATCGCCACAGAAGTATTAGGTCATATTACACGGTCCGCTCTTCATGGGCTTGGCTGTCGGTTCTTGACAGACTGACCGCATTGCATTTAAACCATCGCGACATAAGTATTAGGTCGTATTACACCTGCCGCTCTTCATAGGCTTGGCTGTCGATTCTTCACGGACTGTCCACGTTGCATTTAAACCATTGCGACATAAGTATTAGGTCATATTACACGTGCCGCTCTTCATGGGCTTCGCTGTCGGTTCTTCACGGGCTGACCACATCGCATTTAAATCATCGCGACATAAGTATTAGGTCATATTACACGTGCCGCTCCTCATGGGCTTGGCTTTCGGTTCTTCACACACTGACCACATTGCATTTGACCACATTGCATTCAAGCCATCGCGACATAAGTATTAGGTCATATTACACATGCCGCTCTTCATGGGCTTCGCTGTCGGTTCTTCATGTGCTGACCACATTGCATTTAAACCATCGCAACAGAAGTATTGGGTCATATTACACATGCCGCTCTTCATGGGCTTGGCTGTTGGTTCTTCACGGGCTGACCACATTGCATTTAAATCATCGCGACATAAGTATTAGGTCATATTACACGTGCTGTCCTTCATGGGCTTGGCTGTCAGTTCTTCCCGGGCTGACCACATTGCATTTAAACCATCGCGAGATAAGTTTTAGGTCATATTACATGTGCCACTCTTCATGGGCTTGGCTGTCGGTTCTTCACAGACTGACCACATTGCATTTAAACCATCGCGACATAAGTATTAGGTCGTATTACACGTGCCGCTCTTCATAGGCTTGGCTGTCGGTTCTTCACGGGCTGACCACATTGCATTTAAACCATTGCGACATAAGTATTAGGTTATATTACATGTGCCACTCTTCATGGGCTTCGCTGTCGATTCTTCACGGGCTGACCACATTGCATTTAAATCAGCGCGACATAAGTATTAGGTCATATTACACGTGCCACTCTTCATGGGCTTGGCTTTCGGTTCTTCATGGACTGACCACATTGCATTTGACCACATTGCATTTAAACCATCGCAACATAAGTATTAGGTCATATTACACGTGTCGCTGTTCATGGGCTTCGCTGTCGGTTCTTCAAGGGCTGACCACATTGCATTTAAATCAACGCAACATAAGTATTAGGTCATATTACACGTGCCGCTCTTCATGGGCTTGGCTTTCGGTTCTTCATGGACTGACCACATTGCATTTGAACCATCGCGACATAAGTATTAGGTCATATTACATGTGCCGCTCTTCATGGGCTTTGCTGTCAGTTCTTCACAGGCTGACCACATTGCATTTAAACCATCGTGACATAAGTATTAGGTCATATTACACATGCAGCTCTTCATGGGCTTGGCTGTTGGTTCTTCATGGGCTGACCACATTGCATTTAAACCATCGTCACATAAGTATTAGGTCATATTACACATGCCGCTCTTCATGGGCTTGGCTGTCGGTTCTTCACGGACTAACCACATTGCATTTAAACCATCGCGACAGAAGTATTAGGTCATATTACACGTGCCGCTCTTCATAGGCTTGGCTGTCGGTTCTTCACGGGCTGACCACATTGCATTTAAACCATCGCGACATAAGTATTAGGTCATATTACACGTGCCGCTCTTCATGGGCTTGGCTGTCGGTTCTTCACAGGCTGACCACATTGCATTTAAACCATCGCGACAAAAGTATTAGGTCATATTACACGTGCCGCCCTTCATAGGCTTGGCTGTCAGTTCTTCACGGGCTGACCACATTGCATTTAAACCATCGCGAGATAAATATTAGGTCATATTACATGTTCCGCTCTTCATGGGCTTCGCTGTCGGTTCTTCACAGACTGACCACATTGCATTTAAACCATCGCGACATAAGTATTAGGTCATATTACACGTGCCACTCTTCATGGGCTTGGCTGTCGGTTCTTCACAGACTGACCACATTGCATTTAAACCATCGCAAGATAAGTATTAGGTCATATTAAATGTGCCGCTCTTCATGGGCTTGCCTGTCAGTTGTTCAGGGGCTGACCATATTGCTTTTAAACCATTTCGACATAAGTATTTGGTCATATTACACTTGCCGCTCCTCATGGGTTTGGCTGTCAGTTCTTCACGGACTGACCACATTCCATTCAAACCAGCGCGACATAAGTATTAGGTCATATTACACGTGCCGCTCTTCATGAGCTTGGCTGTCGGTTCTTCACAGACTGATCACATTGCATTTAATTTAAACCATCGCAATATAAGTGTTAGGTCATATTACACATGCCATCCTTCATGGGCTTGGCTGTCGGTTCTTCATGGGCTGACCACATTGCATTTAAACCATCGTGACATAAGTATTAGGTCATATTATACGGCCCGATCTTCATGGCCTTGGCTGTCTGTTCCACACAGGCTGACCACATTGCATTTAAACCATCCCGACATAAGTATCAGGTCATATTACACGTGTCGCTCTTCATGGGCTTGGCTGTCGGTTCCTCACAGGCTGATCACATTGCATTTAAATCATCACGACATAAGTATTAGGTCATATTACACGTGCCGCCCTTCATGGGCTTGGCTGTCAGTTCTTCACGGGCTGACCACATTGCATTTAAACCATTGCGACATAAGTATTAGGTCATATTACACGTGCCGACCTTCATGGGCTTCGCTGCCTGTTCTTCATGGGCTGACGACATTGCATTTAAACCATCGTGACATAATTATTAGGTCATATTACACGTGTCACCCTTCATGGGCTTGGCTGTCGGTTCTTCATGGGCTGACCACATTGCATTTAAACCATCGCGACATAAGTATTAGGTCATATTACACGTGCCGACCTTCATGGGCTTGGCTGTCGGTCCTTCACGGACTAACCACATTGCCTTTAAACCATCGCGACAGAAGTATTAGGTCATATTACACATGTCGATCTTCATAGGCTTGGCTGTCGGTTCTTCATGGGCTGACCACATTGCATTTAAACCATCGCCACAGAAGTATTGGGTCATATTACACGTGCCGCTCTTCATGGGCTTGGCTGTTGGTTCTTCACGGGCTGACCACATCACATTTAAATCATCGCGACATAAGTATTAGGTCATATTACACGTGCCGTACTTCATGGGCTTGGCTGTCAGTTCTTCCCGGGCTGACCACATTGCATTTAAACCATCGCGAGATAAGTTTTAGGTCATATTACATGTGCCACTCTTCATGGGCTTGGCTGTCGGTTCTTCACGGACTGACCACATTGCATTTAAACCATTGTGACATAAGTATTAGTTCATATTACATGTGCCACTCTTCATGGGCTTCGCTGTCGGTTCTTCACGGGCTGACCACATTGCATTTAAATCATCGTGACATAAGTATAAGGTCATATTACACGTGCCACTCTTCATGGGCTTGGCTTTCGGTTCTTCACGGACTGACCACATTGCGTTTGACCATATTGCATTTGAAAAATCGCGAGTATTAGGTCATATTACATGTGCCGCTCTTCATGGGCTTTGCTGTCGGTTCTTCACAGGCTGACTACGTTGCATTTAAATCATCGCGACATAAGTATTAGGTCATATTACACATGCCGCTCTTCATGGGCTTGGCTTTCGGTTCTTCACGGACTGACCACATTGCTTTTGAAGCATCGCGACATAAGTATTAGGTCATATTACACATGCGGCTCTTCATGGGCTTGTCTGTCGGTTCTTCACGGGCTGACTCATTTCATTTCAACCATCGCCACAGAAGTATTAGGTCATATTACATGGTCCGCTCTTCATGGGCTTGGCTGTCGGTTCTTCACAGACTGAACACATTGCATTTAAACCATGGCGACATAAGTATTAGGTCGTATTACACGTGCCGCTCCTCATAGGCTTGGCTGTCGGTTCTTCACGGACTGTCCACATTGCATTTAAACCATTGCGACATAAGTATTAGGTCATATTACACGTGCCGCTCTTCATGGGCTTCGCTGTCGGTTCTTCACGGGCTGACCACATCGCAATTAAATCATCGCGACATAAGTATTAGGTCATATTACCCGTGCCGCTCTTCATGGGCTTGGCTTTCGGTTCTTCACGGACTGACCACATTGCATTTAACCACATTGCATTTAAGCCATCGCGACATAAGTATTAGGTCATATTACACGTGGCGCTCTTCATGGGCTTCGCTGTCGGTTCTTCATTGGCTGACCACATTGCATTTAAACCATCGCAACAGAAGTATTGGGTCATATTACACATGCCGCTCTTCATGGGCTTGGCTGTTGGTTCTTCACGGGCTGACCACATTGCATTTAAATCATCGCGACATAAGTATTAGGTCATATTACACGTGCTGTCCTTCATGGGCTTGGCTGTCAGTTCTTCCCGGGCTGACCACATTGCATTTAAACCATCGCGAGATAAGTTTTAGGTCATATTACATGTGCCACTCTTCATGGGCTTGGCTGTCGGTTCTTCACAGACTGACCACATTGCATTTAAACCATCGCGACATAAGTATTAGGTCGTATTACACGTGCCGCTCTTCATAGGCTTGGCTGTCGGTTCTTCCCAGACTGACCACATTGCATTTAAACCATTGCAACATAAGTATTAGGTCATATTACATGTGCCGCTCTTCATGGGCTTCACTGTCGGTTCTTCACGGGCTGACCACATTGCATTTAAATCATCGCGACATAAGTATAAGGTCATATTACACGTGCCACTCTTCATGGGCTTGGCTTTCGGTTCTTCACGGACTGACCACATTGCATTTGACCACATTGCGTTTAAACAATCGCGAGTATTAGGTCATATTACACGTGCCGCTCTTCATGGACTTTGCTGTCGGTTCTTCACGGGCTGACTACATTGCATTTAAATCATCGCGACATAAGTATTAGGTCATATTACACATGCCGCTCTTCATGGGCTTGGCTTTCGGTTCTTCACGGACTGACCACATTGCTTTTGAAGCATCGCGACATAAGTATTAGGTCATATTACACATACCGCTCTTCATGGGCTTGGCTGTCGGTTCTTCACGGGCTGACTCATTTCATTTCAACCATCGCCACAGAAGTATTAGGTCATATTACACGGTCCGCTCTTCATGGGCTTGGCTGTCGGTTCTTCACAGACTGACCACATTGCATTTAAACCATCGCGACATAAGTATTAGCTCGTATTACACGTGCCGCTCTTCATAGGCTTGGCTGTTGCTTCTTCATGGACTGTCCACATTGCATTTAAACCATTGCGACATAAGTATTAGGTCATATTACACATGCCGCCCTTCATGGGCTTGGCTGTCAGTTCTTCACGGGCTGACCACATTGCATTTAAACCATTGCGACATAAGTATTAGGTCATATTACACATGCCACTCTTCATGGGCTTCGCTGTCGGTTCTTCACGGGCTGACCACATTGCATTTAAATCATCGCGACATAAGTATTAGGTCATATTACACGTGACGCTCTTCATAGGCTTGGCTTTCGGTTCTTCACGGACTGACCACATTGCGTTTGACCACATTGCATTTAAACCGTCGCGCCATAAGTATTAGGTCATATTACATGTGCCGCTCTTCCTGGGCTTGGCTGTCGGTTCTTCACGGGCTGACCACATTGCATTTAAATCATCGCGACATAAGTATTAGGTCATATTACACGTGCCGCTCTTCATGGGCTTGGCTTTCGGTTCTTCACGGACTGACCACATTGCTTTTGAACCATCGCGACATAAGTATTAGGTCATATTACACATACCGCTCTTCATGGGGTTGGCTGTCGGTTCTTCACGGGCTGACCACATTTCATTTCAACCATCGCCACATAAGTATTAGGTCATATTACACCTGCCGCTCTTCATGGGCTTGGCTGTAGGGTCTTCACAGGCTGACCATATTGCATTTAAACCATCGCGACATAAGTATTAGGTCATATTACACATGCAGCCCTTCATGGGCTTGGCTGTTGGTTCTTCATGGGCTGACCACATTGCATTTAAACCGTCGCGACATAAGTATTAGGTCATAATTATTACACCTGCCGCTCTTCATGGGCTTGGCTGTCGGTTCTTCACGGACTAACCACATTGCATTTAAACCATCGCAATATATGTATTAAGTCATATTACACATGCAGCTCTTTATAGGCTTGGTTGTTGGTTCTTCATGGGCTGACCACATTGCATTTAAACCATCGCAACATAAGTATTAGGTCATATTTCACGTGCCGCCCTTCATGGGCTTGGCTGTCGATTCTTCACGGACTGACCACATTGCATTTAAACCAGCGCGACATAAGTATTAGGTCATATTACACGTGCCGCTCTTCATGGGCTTGGCTTTCGGTTCTTCATGGACTGACCACATTGCATTTGAACCATCGCGACATAAGTATTAGGTCATATTACATGTGCCGCTCTTCATGGGCTTTGCTGTCAGGTCTTCACAGGCTGACCACATTGCATTTAAACCATTGTGACATAAGTATTAGGTCATATTACACATGCAGCTCTTCATGGGCTTGGCTGTTGGGTCTTCACAGGCTGACCATATTGCATTTAAACCATCGCGACATAAGTATTAGGTCATATTACACATGCAGCCCTTCATGGGCTTGGCTGTTGGTTCTTCATGGGCTGACCACATTGCATTTAAACCGTCGCGACATAAGTATTAGGTCATAATTATTACACCTGCCGCTCTTCATGGGCTTGGCTGTCGGTTCTTCACGGACTAACCACATTGCATTTAAACCATCGCAATATATGTATTAAGTCATATTACACATGCAGCTCTTTATAGGCTTGGTTGTTGGTTCTTCATGGGCTGACCACATTGCATTTAAACCATCGCAACATAAGTATTAGGTCATATTTCACGTGCCGCCCTTCATGGGCTTGGCTGTCGATTCTTCACGGACTGACCACATTGCATTTAAACCAGCGCGACATAAGTATTAGGTCATATTACACGTGCCGCTCTTCATGGGCTTGGCTTTCGGTTCTTCATGGACTGACCACATTGCATTTGAACCATCGCGACATAAGTATTAGGTCATATTACATGTGCCGCTCTTCATGGGCTTTGCTGTCAGGTCTTCACAGGCTGACCACATTGCATTTAAACCATTGTGACATAAGTATTAGGTCATATTACACATGCAGCTCTTCATGGGCTTGGCTGTCGGTTCTTCACGGACTAACCACATTGCATTTAAACCATCGCGACAGAAGTATTAGGTCATATTACACGGTCCGCTCTTCATGGGCTTGGCTGTCGGTTCTTCACAGACTGAACACATTGCATTTAAACCATCGCGACATAAGTATTAGGTCGTATTACACGTGC
Source organism: Pictodentalium vernedei (assembly GCA_031216915.1). NCBI lineage: Eukaryota > Metazoa > Mollusca > Scaphopoda > Dentaliida > Dentaliidae > Pictodentalium > Pictodentalium vernedei. The sequence continues at coordinate 307,666,482 of CM062289.1, forward strand.
CGCTCTTCATAGGCTTGGCTGTCGGTTCTTCACGGACTGTCCACATTGCATTTAAACCATTGCGACATAAGTATTAGGTCATATTACACGTGCCGCTCTTCATGGTCTTCGCTGTCGGTTCTTCACGGGCTGACCACATTGCATTTAAACCATTGCGACATAAGTATTAGGTCATATTACACATGCCACTCTTCATGGGCTTCGCTGTCGGTTCTTCACGGGCTGACCACATTGCATTTAAATCATCGCGACATAAGTATTAGGTCATATTACATGTGACGCTCTTCATAGGCTTGGCTTTCGGTTCTTCACGGACTGACCACATTGCATTTGAGCACATTGCATTTAAACCGTCGCGCCATAAGTATTAGGTCATATTACAGGTGCCGCTCTTCCTGGACTCGGCTGTCGGTTCTTCACGGGCTGACCACATTGCATTTAAATCATCGCGACATAAGTATTAGGTCATATTACACGTGCCGCTCTTCATGGGCTTGGCTTTCGGTTCTTCACGGACTGACCACATTGCTTTTGAACCATCGCGACATAAGTATTAGGTCATATTACACGTACCGCTCTTCATGGGCTTGGCTGTCGGTTCTTCACGGGCTGACCACATTTCATTTCAACCATCGCCACATAAGTATTAGGTCATATTACACCTGCCGCTCTTCATGGGCTTGGCTGTAGGGTCTTCACAGGCTGACCATATTGCATTTAAACCATCGCGACATAAGTATTAGGTCATATTACACATGCGGCCCTTCATGGGCTTGGCTGTTGGTTCTTCATGGGCTGACCACATTGCATTTAAACCATCGCGACATAAGTATTAGGTCATATTACACCTGCCGCTCTTCATGGGCTTGGCTGTCGGTTCTTCACGGACTAACCACATTGCATTTGAACCATCGCAACATAAGTATTAAGTCATATTACACATGCAGCTCTTTATAGGCTTGGTTGTTGGTTCTTCATGGGCTGACCACATTGCATTTAAACCATCGCAACATAAGTATTAGGTCATATTTCACGTGCCGCACTTCATGGGCTTGGCTGTCGATTCTTCACGGACTGACCACATTGCATTTAAACCAGCGCGACATAAGTATTAGGTCATATTACACATGCCGCTCTTCATGGGCTTGGTTGTCGGTTCTTCACGGACTGACCACATTGCATTTAATTTAAACCATCGCAACATAAGTGTTAGGTCATATTACACGTGCCATCCTTCATGGGCTTGGCTGTCGGTTCTTCATGAGCCGACCACATTGCATTTAAACCATCGTGACATAAGTATTAGGTCATATTATACGGCCCGATCTTCATGGCCTTGGCTGTCTGTTCCACACAGGCTGACCACATTGTATTTAAACCATCCCGACATAAGTATCAGGTCATATTACACGTGTCGCTCTTCATGGGCTTGGCTGTCGGTTCTTCACGGGCTGATCACATTGCATTTAAATCATCACGACATAAGTATTAGGTCATATTACACATGCCGCCCTTCATGGGCTTGGCTGTCAGTTCTTCACGGGCTGACCACATTGCATTTAAACCATTGCGACATAAGTATTAGGTCATATTACACGTGCCGACGTTCATGGGCTTCGCTGCCTGTTCTTCACGGGCTGACGCCATTGCATTTAAACCATCGTGACATAATTATTAGGTCATATTACACGTGCCACCCTTGATGGGCTTGGCTGTCGGTTCTTCATGGGCTGACCACATTGCATTTAAACCATCGCGACATAAGTATTAGGTCATATTACACGTGCCGACCTTCATGGGCTTGGCTGTCGGTCCTTCACGGACTAACCACATTGCCTTTAAACCATCGCGACAGAAGTATTAGGTCATATTACACGTGTCGATCTTCATAGGCTTGGCTGTCGGTTCTTCATGGGCTGACCACATTGCATTTAAACCAACGCAACAGAAGTATTGGGTCATATTACACGTGCCGCTCTTCATGGGCTTGGCTGTTTGTTCTTCACGGGCTGACCACATTGCTTTTAAATCATCGCGACATAAGTATTAGGTCATATTACACGTGCCGTCCTTCATGGGCTTGGCTGTCAGTTCTTCCCGGGCTGACCACATTGCATTTAAACCATCGCGAGATAAGTTTTAGGTCATATTACATGTGCCACTCTTCATGGGCTTGGCTGTCGGTTCTTCACAGACTGACCACATTGCATTTAAACCATCGCGTCATAAGTATTAGGTCGTATTACACGTGCCGCTCTTCATAGGCTTGGCTGTCGGTTCTTCATGGACTGACCACATTGCATTTAAACCATTGCGTCATAAGTATTAGGTCATATTACATGTGCCGCTCTTCATGGGCTTCGCTGTCGGTTCTTCACGGGCTGACCACATTGCATTTAAATCATCGCGACATAAGTATAAGGTCATATTACACGTGCCACTCTTCATGGGCTTGGCTTTCGGTTCTTCACGGACTGTCCACATTGCATTTGACCACATTGCATTTAAACAATCGCGAGTATTGGGTCATATTACACGTGCCGCTCTTCATGGGCTTTGCTGTCGGTTCTTCACGGGCTGACTACATTGCATTTAAATCATCGCGACATAAGTATTAGGTCATATTACACATGCCGCTCTTCATGGGCTTGGCTTTCGGTTCTTCACAGACTGACCACATTGCTTTTGAAGCATCGCGACATAAGTATTAGGTCATATTACACATGCCGCTCTTCATGGGCTTGGCTGTCGGTTCTTCACGGGCTGACGCATTTCATTTCAACCATCGCCACAGAAGTATTAGGTCATATTACACGGTCCGCTCTTCATGGGCTTGGCTGTCGGTTCTTCACAGACTGACCACATTGCATTTAAACCATCGCGACATAAGTATTAGGTTGTATTACACGTGCCGCTCTTCATAGGCTTGGCTGTCGGTTCTTCACGGACTGTCCACCTTGCATTTAAACCATTGCGACATAAGTATTAGGTCATATTACACGTGCCACTCTTCATGGGCTTCGCTGTCAGTTCTTCACGGGCTGACCACATCGCATTTAAATCATCGCGACATAAGTATTAGGTCATATTACACGTGCCGCTCTTCATGGGCTTGGCTTTCGGTTCTTCACGGACTGACCACATTGCATTTGACCACATTGCATTTAAGCCGTCGCGACATAAGTATTAGGTCATATTACACGTGCCGCTCTTCATGGGCTTCGCTGTCGGTTCTTCATGGGCTGACCACATTGCATTTAAACCATCGCAACAGAAGTATTGGGTCATATTACACATGCCGCTCTTCATGGGCTTGGCTGTTGGTTCTTCACGGGCTGACCACATTGCATTTAAATCATCGCGACATAAGTATTAGGTCATATTACACGTGCTGTCCTTCATGGGCTTGGCTGTCAGTTCTTTCCGGGCTGACCACATTGCATTTAAACCATCGCGAGATAAGTTTTAGGTCATATTACATGTGCCACTCTTCATGGGCTTGGCTGTCGGTTCTTCACAGACTGACCACATTGCATTTAAACCATCGCGGCATAAGTATTAGGTCGTATTACACGTGCCGCTCTTCATAGGCTTGGCTGTCGGTTCTTCACGGACTGACCACATTGCATTTAAACCATTGCGACATAAGTATTAGGTCATATTACATGTGCCACTCTTCATGGGCTTCGCTGTCGGTTCTTCACGGGCTGACCATATTGTATTAAAATCATCGCGACATAAGTATAAGGTCATATTACACGTGCCACTCTTCATGGGCTTGGCTTTCGGTTCTTCACGGGCTGACCACATTGCATTTTACCACATTGCATTTAAACAATCGCGAGTATTAGGTCATATTACACTTGCCGCTCTTCATGGGCTTTGCAGTCGGTTCTTCACGGGCTGACTACATTGCATTTAAATCATCGCGACATAAGTATTAGGTCATATTACACATGCCGCTCTTCATGGGCTTGGCTTTCGGTTCTTCACGAATTGACCACATTGCATTTGAAGCATCGCGACATAAGTATTAGGTCATATTACACATGCCGCTCTTCATGGGCTTGGCTGTCGGTTCTTCACGGGCTGACTCATTTCATTTCAACCATCGCCACAGAAGTATTAGGCCATATTACACGGTCCGCTCTTCATGGGCTTGGCTGTCGGTTCTTCACAGACTGACCGCATTGCATTTAAACCATCGCGACATAAGTATTAGGTCGTATTACACGTGCCGCTCTTCATAGGCTTGGCTGTCGGTTCTTCACGGACTGTCCACGTTGCATTTAAACCATTGCGACATAAGTATTAGGTCATATTACACGTGCCGCTCTTCATGGGCTTCGCTGTCGGTTCTTCACGGGCTGACTACATCGCATTTAAACCATCGCAACAGAAGAATTGGGTCATATTACACATGCCGCTCTTCATGGGCTTGGCTGTTGGTTCTTCACGGGCTGACCACATTGCATTTAAATCATCGCGACATAAGTATTAGGTCATATTACACGTGCTGTCCTTCATGGGCTTGGCTGTCAGTTCTTCCCGGGCTGACCACATTGCATTTAAACCATCGCGAGATAAGTTTTAGGTCATATTGCATGTGCCACTCTTCAAGGGCTTGGCTGTCGGTTCTTCACAGACTGACCACATTGCATTTAAACCATCGCGACATAAGTATTAGGTCATATTACACATGCCGCTCTTCATGGGCTTGGCTGTTGGTTCTTCACGGGCTGACCACATTGCATTTAAATTATCGCGACATAAGTATTAGGTCATATTACACGTCCTGTCCTTCATGGGCTTGGCTGTCAGTTCTTCCCGGGCTGACCACATTGCATTTAAACCATCGCGAGATAAGTTTTAGGTCATATTGCATGTGCCACTCTTCATGGGCTTCGCTGTCGATTCTTCACGGGCTGACCACATTGCATTTAAATCATGGCGACATAAGTATTAGGTCATATTACACGTGCCACTCTTCATGGGCTTGGCTTTCGGTTCTTCATGGACTGACCACATTGCATTTGACCACATTGCATTTAAACCATCGCAACATAAGTATTAGGTCATATTACACGTGTCGCTGTTCATGGGCTTCGCTGTCGGTTCTTCACGGGCTAACCACATTGCATTTAAATCATCGCGAGATAAATATTAGGTCATATTACATATGCCGCTCTTCATGGGCTTCGCTGTCAGTTCTTCACAGACTGACCACATTGCATTTAAACCATCACGACATAAGTATTAGGTCATATTACACGTGCCGCTCTTCATGGGCTTGGCTGTCGGTTCTTCACAGACTGACCACATTGCATTTAAACCATCGCAAGATAAGTATTAGGTCATATTAAATGTGCCGCTCTTCATGGGCTTGGCTGTCGGTTGTTCAGGGGCTGACCACATTGCATTTAAACCATTTCGACATAAGTATTTGGTCATATTACACTTGCCGCTCCTCATGGGTTTGGCTGTCAGTTCTTCACGGACTGACCACATTCCATTTAAACCAGCGCGACATAAGTATTAGGTCATATTACACGTGCCTCTCTTCATGAGCTTGGCTGTCGGTTCTTCACAGACTGATCACATTGCATTTAATTTAAACCATCGCAATATAAGTGTTAGGTCATATTACACATGCCATCCTTCATGGGCTTGGCTGTCGGTTCTTCATGGGCTGACCACATTGCATTTAAACCATCGTGACATAAGTATTAAGTCGTATTACACATACCCCTCTTCATGGCCTTGGCTGTCGGTTCCTCACGGGCTGACCACATTGCATTTAAACCATCCCGACATAAGTATTAGGTCATATTACACGTGTCGCTCTTCATGGGCTTGGCTGTCGGTTCTTCACAGGCTGACAACATTGCATTTAAACCATCACGACATAAGTATTAGGTCATATTACACGTGCCGCTCTTCATTGGCTTTGCTGTCGGTTCTTCACAGACTGACAACATTGCATTTAAACCATCGCGACATAAGTATTAGGTCGTATTACACGTGCCGCTCTTCATAGGCTTGGCCGTCGGTTCTTCACGGACTGACCACATTGCATTTAAACCATTGCGACATAAGCATTAGGTCATATTACACGTGCCGCTCTTCATGGGCTTTGCTGTCGGTTCTTCAAGGGCTGACTACATTGCATTTAAATCATTGCGACATAAGTATTAGGTCATATTACAGATGGCGCTCTTCATGGGCTTGGCTTTCGGTTCTTCACGGGACTGACCACATTGCTTTTGAAGCATCGCGACATAAGTATTAGGTCATATTACACATGCCTCTTTTCATGGGCTTGGCTGTCGGTTCTTCATGGGCTGACTCATTTCATTTCACCCATCGCCACATAAGTATTAGGTCATATTACACGTGCCGCTCTTCATGGCCTTGGCTGTTGGGTCTTCACGGGCTGACCACATTGCATTTAAACCATCGCCACATAAGTATTAGGTCATACTACACATGCAGCTCTTCATGGGCTTGGCTGTCGGTTCTTCACAGACTGACCACATTGCATTTAAACCATCGCGACAGAAGTATTAGGTCATATTACACGGTCCGCTCTTCATGGGCTTGGCTGTCGGTTCTTCACAGACTGACCACATTGCATTTAAACCATCGCAACATAAGTATTAGGTCGTATTACACGTGCCGCTCTTCATAGGCTTGGCTGTTGGTTCTTCATGGACTGTCCACATTGCATTTAAACCATTGCGACATAAGTATTAGGTCATTTTACACGTGCCGCTCTTCATGGGCTTCGCTGTCGGTTCTTCGCGGGCTGACCACATCGCATTTAAATCATCGCGACATAAGTATTAGGTCATATTACACGTGCCTCTCTTCATGGGCTTGGCTTTCGGTTCTTCACGGACTGACCACATTGCATTTGACCACATTGCATTTAAACCATCGCGACATAAGTATTAGGTCATATTACACGTGCCGCTCTTCATGGGCTTCGCTGTCGGTTCTTCACGGGCTCACCTCATTGCATTTAAATCATCGCGACATAAGTATTAGGTCATATTACACGTGCCGCTCTTCATGGGCTTGGCTTTTGGTTCTTCACGGACTGACCACATTGCATTTGAACCATCGCGACATAAGTATTAGGTCATATTACACGTGCCGCTCTTCATGGGCTTGGCTGTCGGTTCTTCACGGGCTGACCACATTTCATTTCAACCATCGCCACATAAGTATTAGGTCATATTACACATGCTGCTCTTCATGGGCTTGGCTGTCGGGTCTTCACAGGCTGACCATATTCCATTTAAACCATCGCGACATAAGTATTAGGTCATATTAAACGTGCAGCTCTTCATGGGCTTGGCTGTTGGTTCTTCACGGGCTGACCACATTGCATTTAAACCATCGCGACATAAGTATTAGGTCATATTACACATGCCGCTCTTCATGGGCTTGGCTGTCGGGTCTTCACAGGCTGACCATATTGCATTTAAACCATCGCGACATAAGTATTAGGTCATATTACACGTGCAGCTTTTCATGGGCTTGGCTGTTGGTTCTTCACGGGCTGACCACATTGCATTTAAATCATCGCGACATAAGTATTAGGTCATATTACATGTGCCGTCCTTCATGGGCTTGGCTGTCAGTTCTTCCCGGGCTGACCACATTGCATTTAAACCATCGCGAGATAAATATTAGGTCATATTACATGTGCCACTCTTCATGGGCTTGGCTGTCGGTTCTTCACAGACTGACCACATTGCATTTAAACCATCGCGACATAAGTATTAGGTCGTATTACACGTGCCGCTCTTCATAGGCTTGGCTGTCGGTTCTTCACAGACTGACCACATTGCATTTAAACCATTGCGACATAAGTATTAGGTTATATTACATGTGCCGCTCTTCATGGGCTTCGTTGTCGGTTTTTCACGGGCTGACCACATTGCATTTAAATCATCGCGACATAAGTATTAGGTCATATTACACGTGCCACTCTTCATGGGCTTGGCTTTCGGTTCTTCACGGACTGACCACATTGCATTTGACCACATTGCATTTAAACCATCGCGACATAAGTATTAGGTCATATTACACGTGTCGCTCTTCATGGGCTTCGCTGTCGGTTCTTCACGGGCTGACCACATTGCATTTAAATCAACGCAACATAAGTATTAGGTCATATTACCCGTGCCGCTCTTCATGGGCTTGGCTTTCGGTTCTTCATGGACTGACCACATTGCATTTGAACCATCCCGACATAAGTATTAGGTCATATTACATGTGCCGCTCTTCATGGGCTTTGCTGTCAGGTCTTCACAGGCTGACCACGTTGCATTTAAACCATCGTGACATAAGTATTAGGTCATATTACACATGCAGCTCTTCATGGGCTTGGCTGTTGGTTCTTCATGGGCTGACCACATTGCATTTAAACCATCGTCACATAAGTATTTGGTCATATTACACAGGCCGCTCTTCATGGGCTTGGCTGTCGGTTCTTCACGGACTAACCACATTGCATTTAAACCATCGCGACAGAAGTATTAGGTCATATTACACGTGCCGCTCTTCATAGGCTTGGCTGTCGGTTCTTCACGGGCTGACCACATTGCATTTAAACCATCGCGACAAAAGTATTAGGTCATATTACACGTGCCGCCCTTCATAGGCTTGGCTGTCAGTTCTTCACAGGCTGACCACATTGCATTTAAACCATCGCGAGATAAATATTAGGTCATATTACATGTGCCGCTCTTCATGGGCTTCGCTGTCGGTTCTTCAGAGACTGACCACATTGCATTTAAACCATCGCGACATAAGTATTAGGTCATATTAAATGTGCCGCTCTTCATGGGCTTGGCTGTCGGTTGTTCAGGGGCTGACCACATTGCATTTAAACTATTTCGACATAAGTATTTGGTCATATTACACTTGCCGCTGCTCATGGGTTTGGCTGTCAGTTCTTCACGGACTGACCACATTCCATTTAAACCAGCACGACATAAGTATTAGGTCATATTACACGTGCCGCTCTTCATGAGCTTGGCTGTCGGTTCTTCACAGACTGATCACATTGCATTTAATTTAAACCATCGCAATATAAGTGTTAGGTCATATTACACATGCCATCCTTCATGGGCTTGGCTGTCGGTTCTTCATGGGCTGACCACATTGCATTTAAACCATCGTGACATAAGTATTAAGTCGTATTACACATACCCCTCTTCATGGCCTTGGCTGTCGGTTCCTCACGGGCTGATCACATTGCATTTAAACCATCCCGACACAAGTATTAGGTCGTATTACATGTGCCGCTCTTCATAGGCTTGGCTGTCGGTTCTTCACGGACTGACCACATTGCATTTAAACCATTGCGACATAAGCATTAGGTCATATTACACGTGCCGCTCTTCGTGGGCTTTGCTGTCGGTTCTTCACGGGCTGACTACATTGCATTTAAATCATCGCGACATAAGTATTAGGTCATATTACACATGGCGCTCTTCATGGGCTTGGCTTTCGGTTCTTCACGGACTGACCACATTGCTTTTGAAGCATCGCGACATAAGTATTAGGTCATATTACACATGCCGCTCTTCATGGGCTTGGCTGTCGGTTCTTCATGGGCTGACTCATTTCATTTCAGCCATCGCCACATAAGTATTAGGTCATATTACACGTGCCGCTCTTCATGGCCTTGGCTGTTGGGTCTTCACGGGCTGACCACATTGCATTTAAACCATCGCGACATAAGTATTAGGTCATACTACACATGCAGCTCTTCATGGGCTTGGCTGTCGGTTCTTCACAGACTGACCACATTGCATTTAAACCATCGCGACAGAAGTATTAGGTCATATTACACGGTCCGCTCTTCATGGGCTTGGCTGTCGGTTCTTCACAGACTGACCACATTGCATTTAAACCATCGCAACATAAGTATTAGGTCGTATTACACGTGCCGCTCTTCATAGGCTTGGCTGTTGGTTCTTCATGGACTGTCCACATTGCATTTAAACCATTGCGACATAAGTATTAGGTCATTTTACACGTGCCGCTCTTCATGGGCTTCGCTGTCGGTTCTTCGCGGGCTGACCACATCGCATTTAAATCATCGCGACATAAGTATTAGGTCATATTACACGTGCCTCTCTTCATGGGCTTGGCTTTCGGTTCTTCACGGACTGACCACATTGCATTTGACCACATTGCATTTAAACCATCGCGACATAAGTATTAGGTCATATTACACGTGCCGCTCTTCATGGGCTTCGCTGTCGGTTCTTCACGGGCTCACCTCATTGCATTTAAATCATCGCGACATAAGTATTAGGTCATATTACACGTGCCGCTCTTCATAGGCTTGGCTTTTGGTTCTTCACGGACTGACCACATTGCATTTGAACCATCGCGACATAAGTATTAGGTCATATTACACGTGCCGCTCTTCATGGGCTTGGCTGTCGGTTCTTCACGGGCTGACCACATTTCATTTCAACCATCGCCACATAAGTATTAGGTCATATTACACATGCTGCTCTTCATGGGCTTGGCTGTCGGGTCTTCACAGGCTGACCATATTCCATTTAAACCATCGCGACATAAGTATTAGGTCATATTAAACGTGCAGCTCTTCATGGGCTTGGCTGTTGGTTCTTCACGGGCTGACCACATTGCATTTAAACCATCGCGACATAAGTATTAGGTCATATTACACATGCCGCTCTTCATGGGCTTGGCTGTCGGGTCTTCACAGGCTGACCATATTGCATTTAAACCATCGCGACATAAGTATTAGGTCATATTACACGTGCAGCTTTTCATGGGCTTGGCTGTTGGTTCTTCACGGGCTGACCACATTGCATTTAAATCATCGCGACATAAGTATTAGGTCATATTACATGTGCCGTCCTTCATGGGCTTGGCTGTCAGTTCTTCCCGGGCTGACCACATTGCATTTAAACCATCGCGAGATAAATATTAGGTCATATTACATGTGCCACTCTTCATGGGCTTGGCTGTCGGTTCTTCACAGACTGACCACATTGCATTTAAACCATCGCGACATAAGTATTAGGTCGTATTACACGTGCCGCTCTTCATAGGCTTGGCTGTCGGTTCTTCACAGACTGACCACATTGCATTTAAACCATTGCGACATAAGTATTAGGTTATATTACATGTGCCGCTCTTCATGGGCTTCGTTGTCGGTTTTTCACGGGCTGACCACATTGCATTTAAATCATCGCGACATAAGTATTAGGTCATATTACACGTGCCACTCTTCATGGGCTTGGCTTTCGGTTCTTCACGGACTGACCACATTGCATTTGACCACATTGCATTTAAACCATCGCGACATAAGTATTAGGTCATATTACACGTGTCGCTCTTCATGGGCTTCGCTGTCGGTTCTTCACGGGCTGACCACATTGCATTTAAATCAACGCAACATAAGTATTAGGTCATATTACCCGTGCCGCTCTTCATGGGCTTGGCTTTCGGTTCTTCATGGACTGACCACATTGCATTTGAACCATCCCGACATAAGTATTAGGTCATATTACATGTGCCGCTCTTCATGGGCTTTGCTGTCAGGTCTTCACAGGCTGACCACGTTGCATTTAAACCATCGTGACATAAGTATTAGGTCATATTACACATGCAGCTCTTCATGGGCTTGGCTGTTGGTTCTTCATGGGCTGACCACATTGCATTTAAACCATCGTCACATAAGTATTTGGTCATATTACACAGGCCGCTCTTCATGGGCTTGGCTGTCGGTTCTTCACGGACTAACCACATTGCATTTAAACCATCGCGACAGAAGTATTAGGTCATATTACACGTGCCGCTCTTCATAGGCTTGGCTGTCGGTTCTTCACGGGCTGACCACATTGCATTTAAACCATCGCGACAAAAGTATTAGGTCATATTACACGTGCCGCCCTTCATAGGCTTGGCTGTCAGTTCTTCACAGGCTGACCACATTGCATTTAAACCATCGCGAGATAAATATTAGGTCATATTACATGTGCCGCTCTTCATGGGCTTCGCTGTCGGTTCTTCAGAGACTGACCACATTGCATTTAAACCATCGCGACATAAGTATTAGGTCATATTAAATGTGCCGCTCTTCATGGGCTTGGCTGTCGGTTGTTCAGGGGCTGACCACATTGCATTTAAACTATTTCGACATAAGTATTTGGTCATATTACACTTGCCGCTCCTCATGGGTTTGGCTGTCAGTTCTTCACGGACTGACCACATTCCATTTAAACCAGCACGACATAAGTATTAGGTCATATTACACGTGCCGCTCTTCATGAGCTTGGCTGTCGGTTCTTCACAGACTGATCACATTGCATTTAATTTAAACCATCGCAATATAAGTGTTAGGTCATATTACACATGCCATCCTTCATGGGCTTGGCTGTCGGTTCTTCATGGGCTGACCACATTGCATTTAAACCATCGTGACATAAGTATTAAGTCGTATTACACATACCCCTCTTCATGGCCTTGGCTGTCGGTTCCTCACGGGCTGATCACATTGCATTTAAACCATCCCGACACAAGTATTAGGTCATATTACACGTGCCGCTCTTCATTGGCTTTGCTGTCGGTTCTTCACAGACTGACAACATTGCATTTAAACCATCGCGACATAAGTATTAGGTCGTATTACATGTGCCGCTCTTCATAGGCTTGGCTGTCGGTTCTTCACGGACTGACCACATTGCATTTAAACCATTGCGACATAAGCATTAGGTCATATTACACGTGCCGCTCTTCGTGGGCTTTGCTGTCGGTTCTTCACGGGCTGACTACATTGCATTTAAATCATCGCGACATAAGTATTAGGTCATATTACACATGGCGCTCTTCATGGGCTTGGCTTTCGGTTCTTCACGGACTGACCACATTGCTTTTGAAGCATCGCGACATAAGTATTAGGTCATATTACACATGCCGCTCTTCATGGGCTTGGCTGTCGGTTCTTCATGGGCTGACTCATTTCATTTCAGCCATCGCCACATAAGTATTAGGTCATATTACACGTGCCGCTCTTCATGGCCTTGGCTGTTGGGTCTTCACGGGCTGACCACATTGCATTTAAACCATCGCGACATAAGTATTAGGTCATACTACACATGCAGCTCTTCATGGGCTTGGCTGTCGGTTCTTCACAGACTGACCACATTGCATTTAGACCATCGCGACAGAAGTATTAGCTCATATTACACGGTCCGCTCTTCATGGGCTTGGCTGTCGGTTCTTCACAGACTGACCACATTGCATTTAAACCATCGCGACATAAGTATTAGGTCGTATTACACGTGCCGCTGTTCATAGGCTTGGCTGTTGGTTCTTCACGGACTGTCCACATTGCATTTAAACCATTGCGACATAAGTATTAGGTCATATTACACGTGCCTCTCTTCATGGGCTTCGCTGTCGGTTCTTCACGGGCTGACCACATCGCATTTAAATCATCGCGACATAAGTATTAGGTCATATTACACGTGCCGCTCTTCATGGGCTTGGCTTTCGGTTCTTCACGGACTGACCACATTGCATTTGACCACATTGCATTTAAACCATCGCGACATAAGTATTAGGTCATATTACACGTGCCGCTCTTCATGGGCTTCGCTGTCGGTTCTTCGCGGGCTCACCACATTGCATTTAAATCATCGCGACATAAGTATTGGGTCATATTACACGTGCCGCTCTTCATGGGCTTGGCTTTCGGTTCTTCACGGACTGACCACATTGCATTTGAACCATCGCGACATAAGTATTAGGTCATGCTAGAGGTGCCCCTCTTCATGGGCTTGGCTGTCGGTTCTTCACGGGCTGACCACATTTCATTTCAACCATCGCCACATAAGTATTAGGTCATATTACACATGCCGCTCTTCATGGGCTTGGCTGTCGGGTCTTCACAGGCTGACCATATTGCATTTAAACCATTGCGACATAAGTATTAGGTCATATTACACATGCAGCTCTTCATGGGCTTGGCTGTTGGTTCTTCACGGGCTGACCACATTGCATTTAAACCATCGCGACATAAGTATTAGGTCATATTACTCATGCCGCTCTTCATGGGCTTGGCTGTCGGTTCTTCACGGACTAACCACATTGCATTTAAACCATCGCGACAGAAGTATTAGGTCATACTACACATACCGCTCTTCATAGGCTTGGCTGTCGGTTCTTCACGGGCTGACCACGTTGCATTTAAACCATCGTGACATAAGTATTAGGTCATATTACACATCCCGCTCTTCATGGCCTTGGCTGTCAGTTCCTCATGGGCTGACCACATTGCATTTAAACCAACCCGACATAAGTATTAGGTCATATTACACATGTCGCTCTTCATGGCCTTGGCTGTCGGTTCTTCATGGGCTGACCACATTGCATTTAAACCATCACGACATAAGTATTAGGTCATATTACACGTGCCACCCTTCATGGTCTTGGCTGTCGGTTCTTCATGGGCTGACCACATTGCATTTAAACCATCACGACATAAGTATTAGGTCATATTAAACGTGCCGCCCTTCATGGGCTTGGCTGTCGGTTCTTCATGGGCTGACCACATTGCATTTAACCCATCGCGACAGAAGTATTAGGTCATATTACACATGCCGCTCTTCATAGGCTTGTCTGTCGGTTCTTCACAGACTGACCACATTGCATTTAAATCATCGCGACATAAGTATTAGGTCATATTACACGTGCCGCTCTTCATGGGCTTCGCTGTCGGTTCTTCACGGGCTCACCACATTGCATTTAAATCATCGCGACATAAGTATTAGGTCATATTACACGTGCCGCTCTTCATGGGCTTGGCTTTCGGTTCTTCACGGACTGACCACATTGCATTTGAACCATCGCGACATAAGTATTAGGTCATATTACACGTGCCGCTCTTCATGGGCTTGGCTGTCGGTTCTTCACGGACTGACCACATTGCATTTGAACCATCGGGACATAAGTATTAGGTCATATTACACGTGCCGTTCTTCATGGGCTTGGCTGTCGGTTCTTCACGGGCTGACCACATTTCATTTAAACCATTGCGACAAAAGTATTAGGTCATATTACACATGCAGCTCTTCATGGGCTTGGCTGTTGGTTCTTCACGGGCTGACCACATTGCATTTAAACCATCGCGACATAAGTATTAGGTCATATTACTCATGCCGCTCTTCATGGGCTTGGCTGTCGGTTCTTCACGGACTAACCACATTGCATTTAAACCATCGCGACAGAAGTATTAGGTCATACTACACATGCCGCTCTTCATAGGCTTGGCTGTCGGTTCTTCAGGGGCTGACCACATTGCATTTAAACCATCGTGACATAAGTATTAGGTCATATTACACATCCCGCTCTTCATGGCCTTGGCTGTCAGTTCCTCATGGGCTAACCACATTGCATTTAAACCATCACGACATAAGTATTAGGTCATATTACACGTGCCGCCCTTCATGGGCTTGGCTGTCGGTTCTTCATGGGCTGACCACATTGCATTTAACCCATCGCGACAGAAGTATTAGGTCATATTGCACAGGCCGCTCTTCATAGGCTTGTCTGTCGGTTCTTCACGGACTGACCACATTGCATTTAAACCATCGCGACATAAGTATTAGGTCATATTACACAGGCCGCTCTTCATGGGCATTTAAACCATCGCGAGATAAGTATTAGCTCATATTAAATGTGCCGCTCTTCATGGGCTTGGCTGTAGCTTCTTCAGGGGCTGACCACATTGCATTTAAACCATTTCGACATAAGTATTTGGTCATATTACACTTGCCGCTCCTCATGGGCTTGGCTGTCAGTTCTTCACGGACTGACCACATTCCATTTAAACCAGCGCGACATAAGTATTAGGTCATATTACACGTGCCGCTCTTCATGAGCTTGGCTGTCGGTTCTTCACAGACTGATCACATTGCATTTAATTTAAACCATCGCAATATAAGTGTTAGGTCATATTACACATGCCATCCTTCATGGGCTTGGCTGTCGGTTCTTCATGGGCTGACCACATTGCATTTAAACCATCGTGACATAAGTATTAAGTCGTATTAAACATACCCCTCTTCATGGCCTTGGCTGTCGGTTCCTCACGGGCTCATCACATTGCATTTAAACCATCCCGACATAAGTATTAGGTCATATTACACGTGTCGCTCTTCATGGGCTTGGCTGTCGGTTCTTCACAGGCTGACAACATTGCATTTAAACCATCACGACATAAGTATTAGGTCATATTACACGTGCCGCTCTTCATTGGCTTTGCTGTCGGTTCTTCACAGACTGACAACATTGCATTTAAACCATCGCGACATAAGTATTAGGTCGTATTACACGTGCCGCTCTTCATAGGCTTGGCTGTCGGTTCTTCACGGACTGACCACATTGCATTTAAACCATTGCGACATAAGCATTAGGTCATATTACACGTGCCGCTCTTCATGGGCTTGGCTTTCGGTTCTTCACGGACTGACCACATTGCATTTGAACCATCGCGACATAAGTATTAGGTCATATTACACGTGCCGCTCTTCATGGGCTTGGCTGTCGGTTCTTCACGGGCTGACCACATTTCATTTCAACCATCGCCACATAAGTATTAGGTCATATTACACATGCTGCTCTTCATGGGCTTGGCTGTCGGGTCTTCACAGGCTGACCACATTGCATTTAAACCATTGCGACATAAGTATTAGGTCATATTACACATGCAGCTCTTCATGGGCTTGGCTGTTGGTTCTTCACGGGCTGACCACATTGCATTTAAACCATCGCGACATAAGTATTAGGTCATATTACTCATGCCGCTCTTCATGGGCTTGGCTGTCGGTTCTTCACGGACTAACCACATTGCATTTAAACCATCGCGACAGAAGTATTAGGTCATACTACACATGCCGCTCTTCATAGGCTTGGCTGTCGGTTCTTCACGGGCTGACCACATTGCATTTAAACCATCGTGACATAAGTATTAGGTCATATTACACATCCCGCTCTTCATGGCCTTGGCTGTCAGTTCCTCATGGGCTGACCACATTGCATTTAAACCAACCCGACATAAGTATTAGGTCATATTACACATGTCGCTCTTCATGGGCTTGGCTGTCGGTTCTTCACGGGCTGACCACATTGCATTTAAACCATCACGACATAAGTATTAGGTCATATTACACGTGCCGCCCTTCATGGGCTTGGCTGTCGGTTCTTCATGGGCTGACCACATTGCATTTAAACCATCACGACATAAGTATTACGTCATATTACACGTGCCGCCCTTCATGGGCTTGGCTGTCGGTTCTTCATGGGCTGACCACATTGCATTTAACCCATCGCGACAGAAGTATTAGGTCATATTACACATGCCGATCTTCATAGGCTTGTCTGTCGGTTCTTCACGGACTTACCACATTGCATTTAAACCATCGCGACATAAGTATTAGGTCATATTACACAGGCCGCTCTTCATGGGCTTGGCTGTCGGTTCTTCACGGGCTGACCACATTGCATTTAAACCATCGCGACATAAGTATTAGGTCATATTACACGTGCCGCCCTTCATGGGCTTGGCTGTCGGTTCTTCTCGAGCTGACCACATTGCATTTAAACTATCGCGACATAAGTATTAGGTCATATTACACGTGCTGCTCTTCATGAGCTTGGATGTCGGTTCTTCACGGGTTGACCACATTGCATTTAAACCATCGTGACATAAGTATTAGGTCATATTACACGTGCCACTCTTTATGGGCTTGGCTGTCAGTTCTTCAGGGGCTGACCACATTGCATTTAAACCATTTTGACATAAGTTTTAGGTCATATTACTTGTGCCGCTCTTCATGGGCTTGGCTGTCGGTTCTTCACGGACTGACCACATTGCATTTAAACCAGCGCAACATAAGTATTAGGTCATATTAGACGTGCCGCTCTTCATGGGCTTGGTTGTCAGTTCTTCACGGACTGACCACATTGCATTTAATTTAAACCATCGCAACATAAGTGTTAGGTCATATTACACATGCCATACTTCATGGGCTTGGCTGTCGGTTCTTCATGGGCTGACCACATTGCATTTAAACCATCGTGACATAAGTATTAGGTCATATTATACGGCCCGCTCTTCATGGCCTTGGCTGTCGGTTCCACACGGGCTGACCACATTGCATTTAAACCATCCCGACATAAGTATCCGGTCATATTACACGTGTCGCTCTTCATGGGCTTGGCTGTCGGTTCTTCACGAGCTGACCACATTGCATTTAAACCATCGCCACATAAGTATTAGGTCATACTACCCATGCCGCTCTTCATGGGGTTGGCTGTCGGTTCTTCACGGACTGACCACATTGCATTTGAACCATCGCGACATATGTATTAGGTCATATTACACGTGCCACTCTTCATGGCCTTCGCTGTCGGTTCTTCACGGGCTGACCACATTGCATTTAAATCATCGCGACATAAGTATTAGGTCATATTGCACGCGCCGCTCCTGATGGGCTTGGCTTTCGGTTCTTCACGGACTGACCACATTGCATTTGAACCATCGCAACATAAGTATTAGGTCATATTACACGTGTCGCTCTTCATGGGCTTGGCTGTCGGTTCTTCACTGGCTGACCACATTTCATTTCAACCATAGCCACATAAGTATTAGGTCATATTACACGTGCCACTCTATTACACGTGCCGCCCTTCATGGGCTTGGCTGTCAGTTCTTCACGGGCTGACCACATTGCATTTAAACCATCGCGAGATAAGTATTAGGTCATATTACATGTGCCGCTCTTCATGGGCTTGGCTGTTGGTTCTTCACAGACTGACCACATTGCATTTAAACCATCGTGACATAAGTATTAGGTCATATTACACGTTCCGCTCTTCATTGGCTTGGCTGTCGGTTCTTCACGGGCTGATCACATTGCATTTAAATCATCACGACATAAGTATTAGGTCATATTACACATGCCGCCCTTCATGGGCTTGGCTGTCAGTTCTTCACGGGCTGACCACATTGCATTTAAACCATTGCGACATAAGTATTAGGTCATATTACACGTGCCGACGTTCATGGGCTTCGCTGCCTGTTCTTCACGGGCTGACGCCATTGCATTTAAACCATCGTGACATAATTATTAGGTCATATTACACGTGCCACCCTTGATGGGCTTGGCTGTCGGTTCTTCATGGGCTGACCACATTGCATTTAAACCATCGCGACATAAGTATTAGGTCATATTACACGTGCCGACCTTCATGGGCTTGGCTGTCGGTCCTTCACGGACTGACCACATTGCCTTTAAACCATCGCGACAGAAGTATTAGGTCATATTACACGTGTCGATCTTCATAGGCTTGGCTGTCGGTTCTTCATGGGCTGACCACATTGCATTTAAACCAACGCAACAGAAGTATTGGGTCATATTACACGTGCCGCTCTTCATGGGCTTGGCTGTTTGTTCTTCACGGGCTGACCACATTGCTTTTAAATCATCGCGACATAAGTATTAGGTCATATTACACGTGCCGTCCTTCATGGGCTTGGCTGTCAGTTCTTCCCGGGCTGACCACATTGCATTTAAACCATCGCGAGATAAGTTTTAGGTCATATTACATGTGCCACTCTTCATGGGCTTGGCTGTCGGTTCTTCACAGACTGACCACATTGCATTTAAACCATCGCGTCATAAGTATTAGGTCGTATTACACGTGCCGCTCTTCATAGGCTTGGCTGTCGGTTCTTCATGGACTGACCACATTGCATTTAAACCATTGCGTCATAAGTATTAGGTCATATTACATGTGCCGCTCTTCATGGGCTTCGCTGTCGGTTCTTCACGGGCTGACCACATTGCATTTAAATCATCGCGACATAAGTATAAGGTCATATTACACGTGCCACTCTTCATGGGCTTGGCTTTCGGTTCTTCACGGACTGTCCACATTGCATTTGACCACATTGCATTTAAACAATCGCGAGTATTGGGTCATATTACACGTGCCGCTCTTCATGGGCTTTGCTGTCGGTTCTTCACGGGCTGACTACATTGCATTTAAATCATCGCGACATAAGTATTAGGTCATATTACACATGCCGCTCTTCATGGGCTTGGCTTTCGGTTCTTCACAGACTGACCACATTGCTTTTGAAGCATCGCGACATAAGTATTAGGTCATATTACACATGCCGCTCTTCATGGGCTTGGCTGTCGGTTCTTCACGGGCTGACTCATTTCATTTCAACCATCGCCACAGAAGTATTAGGTCATATTACACGGTCCGGTCTTCATGGGCTTGGCTGTCGGTTCTTCACAGACTGACCACATTGCATTTAAACCATCGCGACATAAGTATTAGGTTGTATTACACGTGCCGCTCTTCATAGGCTTGGCTGTCGGTTCTTCACGGACTGTCCACCTTGCATTTAAACCATTGCGACATAAGTATTAGGTCATATTACACGTGCCACTCTTCATGGGCTTCGCTGTCAGTTCTTCACGGGCTGACCACATCGCATTTAAATCATCGCGACATAAGTATTAGGTCATATTACACGTGCCGCTCTTCATGGGCTTGGCTTTCGGTTCTTCACGGACTGACCACATTGCATTTGACCACATTGCATTTAAGCCGTCGCGACATAAGTATTAGGTCATATTACACGTGCCGCTCTTCATGGGCTTCGCTGTCGGTTCTTCATGGGCTGACCACATTGCATTTAAACCATCGCAACAGAAGTATTGGGTCATATTACACATGCCGCTCTTCATGGGCTTGGCTGTTGGTTCTTCACGGGCTGACCACATTGCATTTAAATCATCGCGACATAAGTATTAGGTCATATTACACGTGCTGTCCTTCATGGGCTTGGCTGTCAGTTCTTTCCGGGCTGACCACATTGCATTTAAACCATCGCGAGATAAGTTTTAGGTCATATTACATGTGCCACTCTTCATGGGCTTGGCTGTCGGTTCTTCACAGACTGACCACATTGCATTTAAACCATCGCGGCATAAGTATTAGGTCGTATTACACGTGCCGCTCTTCATAGGCTTGGCTGTCGGTTCTTCACGGACTGACCACATTGCATTTAAACCATTGCGACATAAGTATTAGGTCATATTACATGTGCCACTCTTCATGGGCTTCGCTGTCGGTTCTTCACGGGCTGACCATATTGTATTAAAATCATCGCGACATAAGTATAAGGTCATATTACACGTGCCACTCTTCATGGGCTTGGCTTTCGGTTCTTCACGGACTGACCACATTGCATTTTACCACATTGCATTTAAACAATCGCGAGTATTAGGTCATATTACACTTGCCGCTCTTCATGGGCTTTGCAGTCGGTTCTTCACGGGCTGACTACATTGCATTTAAATCATCGCGACATAAGTATTAGGTCATATTACACATGCCGCTCTTCATGGGCTTGGCTTTCGGTTCTTCACGAACTGACCACATTGCATTTGAAGCATCGCGACATAAGTATTAGGTCATATTACACATGCCGCTCTTCATGGGCTTGGCTGTCGGTTCTTCACGGGCTGACTCATTTCATTTCAACCATCGCCACAGAAGTATTAGGCCATATTACACGGTCCGCTCTTCATGGGCTTGGCTGTCGGTTCTTCACAGACTGACCGCATTGCATTTAAACCATCGCGACATAAGTATTAGGTCGTATTACACGTGCCGCTCTTCATAGGCTTGGCTGTCGGTTCTTCACGGACTGTCCACGTTGCTTTTAAACCATTGCGACATAAGTATTAGGTCATATTACACGTGCCGCTCTTCATGGGCTTCGCTGTCGGTTCTTCACGGGCTGACTACATCGCATTTAAACCATCGCAACAGAAGAATTGGGTCATATTACACATGCCGCTCTTCATGGGCTTGGCTGTTGGTTCTTCACGGGCTGACCACATTGCATTTAAATCATCGCGACATAAGTATTAGGTCATATTACACGTGCTGTCCTTCATGGGCTTGGCTGTCAGTTCTTCCCGGGCTGACCACATTGCATTTAAACCATCGCGAGATAAGTTTTAGGTCATATTGCATGTGCCACTCTTCAAGGGCTTGGCTGTCGGTTCTTCACAGACTGACCACATTGCATTTAAACCATCGCGACATAAGTATTAGGTCATATTACACATGCCGCTCTTCATGGGCTTGGCTGTTGGTTCTTCACGGGCTGACCACATTGCATTTAAATTATCGCGACATAAGTATTAGGTCATATTACACGTCCTGTCCTTCATGGGCTTGGCTGTCAGTTCTTCCCGGGCTGACCACATTGCATTTAAACCATCGCGAGATAAGTTTTAGGTCATATTGCATGTGCCACTCTTCATGGGCTTCGCTGTCGATTCTTCACGGGCTGACCACATTGCATTTAAATCATGGCGACATAAGTATTAGGTCATATTACACGTGCCACTCTTCATGGGCTTGGCTTTCGGTTCTTCATGGACTGACCACATTGCATTTGACCACATTGCATTTAAACCATCGCAACATAAGTATTAGGTCATATTACACGTGTCGCTGTTCATGGGCTTCGCTGTCGGTTCTTCACGGGCTAACCACATTGCATTTAAATCATCGCGAGATAAATATTAGGTCATATTACATATGCCGCTCTTCATGGGCTTCGCTGTCGGTTCTTCACAGACTGACCACATTGCATTTAAACCATCACGACATAAGTATTAGGTCATATTACACGTGCCGCTCTTCATGGGCTTGGCTGTCGGTTCTTCACAGACTGACCACATTGCATTTAAACCATCGCAAGATAAGTATTAGGTCATATTAAATGTGCCGCTCTTCATGGGCTTCGCTGTCGGTTGTTCAGGGGCTGACCACATTGCATTTAAACCATTTCGACATAAGTATTTGGTCATATTACACTTGCCGCTCCTCATGGGTTTGGCTGTCAGTTCTTCACGGACTGACCACATTCCATTTAAACCAGCGCGACATAAGTATTAGGTCATATTACACGTGCCTCTCTTCATGAGCTTGGCTGTCGGTTCTTCACAGACTGATCACATTGCATTTAATTTAAACCATCGCAATATAAGTGTTAGGTCATATTACACATGCCATCCTTCATGGGCTTGGCTGTCGGTTCTTCATGGGCTGACCACATTGCATTTAAACCATCGTGACATAAGTATTAAGTCGTATTACACATACCCCTCTTCATGGCCTTGGCTGTCGGTTCCTCACGGGCTGACCACATTGCATTTAAACCATCCCGACATAAGTATTAGGTCATATTACACGTGTCGCTCTTCATGGGCTTGGCTGTCGGTTCTTCACAGGCTGACAACATTGCATTTAAACCATCACGACATAAGTATTAGGTCATATTACACGTGCCGCTCTTCATTGGCTTTGCTGTCGGTTCTTCACAGACTGACAACATTGCATTTAAACCATCGCGACATAAGTATTAGGTCGTATTACACGTGCCGCTCTTCATAGGCTTGGCCGTCGGTTCTTCACGGACTGACCACATTGCATTTAAACCATTGCGACATAAGCATTAGGTCATATTACACGTGCCGCTCTTCATGGGCTTTGCTGTCGGTTCTTCAAGGGCTGACTACATTGCATTTAAATCATTGCGACATAAGTATTAGGTCATATTACAGATGGCGCTCTTCATGGGCTTGGCTTTCGGTTCTTCACGGGACTGACCACATTGCTTTTGAAGCATCGCGACATAAGTATTAGGTCATATTACACATGCCTCTTTTCATGGGCTTGGCTGTCGGTTCTTCATGGGCTGACTCATTTCATTTCACCCATCGCCACATAAGTATTAGGTCATATTACACGTGCCCCTCTTCATGGCCTTGGCTGTTGGGTCTTCACGGGCTGACCACATTGCATTTAAACCATCGCCACATAAGTATTAGGTCATACTACACATGCAGCTCTTCATGGGCTTGGCTGTCGGTTCTTCACAGACTGACCACATTGCATTTAAACCATCGCGACAGAAGTATTAGGTCATATTACACGGTCCGCTCTTCATGGGCTTGGCTGTCGGTTCTTCACAGACTGACCACATTGCATTTAAACCATCGCAACATAAGTATTAGGTCGTATTACACGTGCCGCTCTTCATAGGCTTGGCTGTTGGTTCTTCATGGACTGTCCACATTGCATTTAAACCATTGCGACATAAGTATTAGGTCATTTTACACGTGCCGCTCTTCATGGGCTTCGCTGTCGGTTCTTCGCGGGCTGACCACATCGCATTTAAATCATCGCGACATAAGTATTAGGTCATATTACACGTGCCTCTCTTCATGGGCTTGGCTTTCGGTTCTTCACGGACTGACCACATTGCATTTGACCACATTGCATTTAAACCATCGCGACATAAGTATTAGGTCATATTACACGTGCCGCTCTTCATGGGCTTCGCTGTCGGTTCTTCACGGGCTCACCTCATTGCATTTAAATCATCGCGACATAAGTATTAGGTCATATTACACGTGCCGCTCTTCATGGGCTTGGCTTTCGGTTCTTCACGGACTGACCACATTGCATTTGAACCATCGCGACATAAGTATTAGGTCATATTACACGTGCCGCTCTTCATGGGCTTGGCTGTCGGTTCTTCACGGGCTGACCACATTTCATTTCAACCATCGCCACATAAGTATTAGGTCATATTACACATGCTGCTCTTCATGGGCTTGGCTGTCGGGTCTTCACAGGCTGACCATATTCCATTTAAACCATCGCGACATAAGTATTAGGTCATATTACACGTGCAGCTCTTCATGGGCTTGGCTGTTGGTTCTTCACGGGCTGACCACATTGCATTTAAACCATCGCGACATAAGTATTAGGTCATATTACACATGCCGCTCTTCATGGGCTTGGCTGTCGGGTCTTCACAGGCTGACCATATTGCATTTAAACCATCGCGACATAAGTATTAGGTCATATTACACGTGCAGCTTTTCATGGGCTTGGCTGTTGGTTCTTCACGGGCTGACCACATTGCATTTAAATCATCGCGACATAAGTATTAGGTCATATTACATGTGCCGTCCTTCATGGGCTTGGCTGTCAGTTCTTCCCGGGCTGACCACATTGCATTTAAACCATCGCGAGATAAATATTAGGTCATATTACATGTGCCACTCTTCATGGGCTTGGCTGTCGGTTCTTCACAGACTGACCACATTGCATTTAAACCATCGCGACATAAGTATTAGGTCGTATTACACGTGCCGCTCTTCATAGGCTTGGCTGTCGGTTCTTCACAGACTGACCACATTGCATTTAAACCATTGCGACATAAGTATTAGGTTATATTACATGTGCCGCTCTTCATGGGCTTCGTTGTCGGTTTTTCACGGGCTGACCACATTGCATTTAAATCATCGCGACATAAGTATTAGGTCATATTACACGTGCCACTCTTCATGGGCTTGGCTTTCGGTTCTTCACGGACTGACCACATTGCATTTGACCACATTGCATTTAAACCATCGCGACATAAGTATTAGGTCATATTACACGTGTCGCTCTTCATGGGCTTCGCTGTCGGTTCTTCACGGGCTGACCACATTGCATTTAATTCAACGCAACATAAGTATTAGGTCATATTACCCGTGCCGCTCTTCATGGGCTTGGCTTTCGGTTCTTCATGGACTGACCACATTGCATTTGAACCATCCCGACATAAGTATTAGGTCATATTACATGTGCCGCTCTTCATGGGCTTTGCTGTCAGGTCTTCACAGGCTGACCACGTTGCATTTAAACCATCGTGACATAAGTATTAGGTCATATTACACATGCAGCTCTTCATGGGCTTGGCTGTTGGTTCTTCATGGGCTGACCACATTGCATTTAAACCATCGTCACATAAGTATTTGGTCATATTACACAGGCCGCTCTTCATGGGCTTGGCTGTCGGTTCTTCACGGACTAACCACATTGCATTTAAACCATCGCGACAGAAGTATTAGGTCATATTACACGTGCCGCTCTTCATAGGCTTGGCTGTCGGTTCTTCACGGGCTGACCACATTGCATTTAAACCATCGCGACAAAAGTATTAGGTCATATTACACGTGCCGCCCTTCATAGGCTTGGCTGTCAGTTCTTCACAGGCTGACCACATTGCATTTAAACCATCGCGAGATAAATATTAGGTCATATTACATGTGCCGCTCTTCATGGGCTTCGCTGTCGGTTCTTCAGAGACTGACCACATTGCATTTAAACCATCGCGACATAAGTATTAGGTCATATTAAATGTGCCGCTCTTCATGGGCTTGGCTGTCGGTTGTTCAGGGGCTGACCACATTGCATTTAAACTATTTCGACATAAGTATTTGGTCATATTACACTTGCCGCTCCTCATGGGTTTGGCTGTCAGTTCTTCACGGACTGACCACATTCCATTTAAACCAGCACGACATAAGTATTAGGTCATATTACACGTGCCGCTCTTCATGAGCTTGGCTGTCGGTTCTTCACAGACTGATCACATTGCATTTAATTTAAACCATCGCAATATAAGTGTTAGGTCATATTACACATGCCATCCTTCATGGGCTTGGCTGTCGGTTCTTCATGGGCTGACCACATTGCATTTAAACCATCGTGACATAAGTATTAAGTCGTATTACACATACCCCTCTTCATGGCCTTGGCTGTCGGTTCCTCACGGGCTGATCACATTGCATTTAAACCATCCCGACACAAGTATTAGGTCATATTACACGTGCCGCTCTTCATTGGCTTTGCTGTCGGTTCTTCACAGACTGACAACATTGCATTTAAACCATCGCGACATAAGTATTAGGTCGTATTACATGTGCCGCTCTTCATAGGCTTGGCTGTCGGTTCTTCACGGACTGACCACATTGCATTTAAACCATTGCGACATAAGCATTAGGTCATATTACACGTGCCGCTCTTCGTGGGCTTTGCTGTCGGTTCTTCACGGGCTGACTACATTGCATTTAAATCATCGCGACATAAGTATTAGGTCATATTACACATGGCGCTCTTCATGGGCTTGGCTTTCGGTTCTTCACGGACTGACCACATTGCTTTTGAAGCATCGCGACATAAGTATTAGGTCATATTACACATGCCGCTCTTCATGGGCTTGGCTGTCGGTTCTTCATGGGCTGACTCATTTCATTTCAGCCATCGCCACATAAGTATTAGGTCATATTACACGTGCCGCTCTTCATGGCCTTGGCTGTTGGGTCTTCACGGGCTGACCACATTGCATTTAAACCATCGCGACATAAGTATTAGGTCATACTACACATGCAGCTCTTCATGGGCTTGGCTGTCGGTTCTTCACAGACTGACCACATTGCATTTAGACCATCGCGACAGAAGTATTAGCTCATATTACACGGTCCGCTCTTCATGGGCTTGGCTGTCGGTTCTTCACAGACTGACCACATTGCATTTAAACCATCGCGACATAAGTATTAGGTCGTATTACACGTGCCGCTGTTCATAGGCTTGGCTGTTGGTTCTTCACGGACTGTCCACATTGCATTTAAACCATTGCGACATAAGTATTAGGTCATATTACACGTGCCTCTCTTCATGGGCTTCGCTGTCGGTTCTTCACGGGCTGACCACATCGCATTTAAATCATCGCGACATAAGTATTAGGTCATATTACACGTGCCGCTCTTCATGGGCTTGGCTTTCGGTTCTTCACGGACTGACCACATTGCATTTGACCACATTGCATTTAAACCATCGCGACATAAGTATTAGGTCATATTACACGTGCCGCTCTTCATGGGCTTCGCTGTCGGTTCTTCGCGGGCTCACCACATTGCATTTAAATCATCGCGACATAAGTATTGGGTCATATTACACGTGCCGCTCTTCATGGGCTTGGCTTTCGGTTCTTCACGGACTGACCACATTGCATTTGAACCATCGCGACATAAGTATTAGGTCATGCTAGAGGTGCCCCTCTTCATGGGCTTGGCTGTCGGTTCTTCACGGGCTGACCACATTTCATTTCAACCATCGCCACATAAGTATTAGGTCATATTACACATGCCGCTCTTCATGGGCTTGGCTGTCGGGTCTTCACAGGCTGACCATATTGCATTTAAACCATTGCGACATAAGTATTAGGTCATATTACACATGCAGCTCTTCATGGGCTTGGCTGTTGGTTCTTCACGGGCTGACCACATTGCATTTAAACCATCGCGACATAAGTATGAGGTCATATTACTCATGCCGCTCTTCATGGGCTTGGCTGTCGGTTCTTCACGGACTAACCACATTGCATTTAAACCATCGCGACAGAAGTATTAGGTCATACTACACATGCCGCTCTTCATAGGCTTGGCTGTCGGTTCTTCACGGGCTGACCACGTTGCATTTAAACCATCGTGACATAAGTATTAGGTCATATTACACATCCCGCTCTTCATGGCCTTGGCTGTCAGTTCCTCATGGGCTGACCACATTGCATTTAAACCAACCCGACATAAGTATTAGGTCATATTACACATGTCGCTCTTCATGGCCTTGGCTGTCGGTTCTTCATGGGCTGACCACATTGCATTTAAACCATCACGACATAAGTATTAGGTCATATTACACGTGCCACCCTTCATGGTCTTGGCTGTCGGTTCTTCATGGGCTGACCACATTGCATTTAAACCATCACGACATAAGTATTAGGTCATATTACACGTGCCGCCCTTCATGGGCTTGGCTGTCGGTTCTTCATGGGCTGACCACATTGCATTTAACCCATCGCGACAGAAGTATTAGGTCATATTACACATGCCGCTCTTCATAGGCTTGTCTGTCGGTTCTTCACAGACTGACCACATTGCATTTAAATCATCGCGACATAAGTATTAGGTCATATTACACGTGCCGCTCTTCATGGGCTTCGCTGTCGGTTCTTCACGGGCTCACCACATTGCATTTAAATCATCGCGACATAAGTATTAGGTCATATTACACGTGCCGCTCTTCATGGGCTTGGCTTTCGGTTCTTCACGGACTGACCACATTGCATTTGAACCATCGCGACATAAGTATTAGGTCATATTACACGTGCCGCTCTTCATGGGCTTGGCTGTCGGTTCTTCACGGACTGACCACATTGCATTTGAACCATCGGGACATAAGTATTAGGTCATATTACACGTGCCGTTCTTCATGGGCTTGGCTGTCGGTTCTTCACGGGCTGACCACATTTCATTTAAACCATTGCGACAAAAGTATTAGGTCATATTACACATGCAGCTCTTCATGGGCTTGGCTGTTGGTTCTTCACGGGCTGACCACATTGCATTTAAATCATCGCGACATAAGTATTAGGTCATATTACACGTGCTGTCCTTCATGGGCTTGGCTGTCAGTTCTTCCCGGGCTGACCACATTGCATTTAAACCATCCCGAGATAAGTTTTAGGTCATATTGCATGTGCCACTCTTCAAGGGCTTGGCTGTCGGTTCTTCACAGACTGACCACATTGCATTTAAACCATCGCGACATAAGTATTAGGTCATATTACACATGCCGCTCTTCATGGGCTTGGCTGTTGGTTCTTCACGGGCTGACCACATTGCATTTAAATTATCGCGACATAAGTATTAGGTCATATTACACGTCCTGTCCTTCATGGGCTTGGCTGTCAGTTCTTCCCGGGCTGACCACATTGCATTTAAACCATCGCGAGATAAGTTTTAGGTCATATTGCATGTGCCACTCTTCATGGGCTTCGCTGTCGATTCTTCACGGGCTGACCACATTGCATTTAAATCATGGCGACATAAGTATTAGGTCATATTACACGTGCCACTCTTCATGGGCTTGGCTTTCGGTTCTTCATGGACTGACCACATTGCATTTGACCACATTGCATTTAAACCATCGCAACATAAGTATTAGGTCATATTACACGTGTCGCTGTTCATGGGCTTCGCTGTCGGTTCTTCACGGGCTAACCACATTGCATTTAAATCATCGCGAGATAAATATTAGGTCATATTACATATGCCGCTCTTCATGGGCTTCGCTGTCGGTTCTTCACAGACTGACCACATTGCATTTAAACCATCACGACATAAGTATTAGGTCATATTACACGTGCCGCTCTTCATGGGCTTGGCTGTCGGTTCTTCACAGACTGACCACATTGCATTTAAACCATCGCAAGATAAGTATTAGGTCATATTAAATGTGCCGCTCTTCATGGGCTTGGCTGTCGGTTGTTCAGGGGCTGACCACATTGCATTTAAACCATTTCGACATAAGTATTTGGTCATATTACACTTGCCGCTCCTCATGGGTTTGGCTGTCAGTTCTTCACGGACTGACCACATTCCATTTAAACCAGCGCGACATAAGTATTAGGTCATATTACACGTGCCTCTCTTCATGAGCTTGGCTGTCGGTTCTTCACAGACTGATCACATTGCATTTAATTTAAACCATCGCAATATAAGTGTTAGGTCATATTACACATGCCATCCTTCATGGGCTTGGCTGTCGGTTCTTCATGGGCTGACCACATTGCATTTAAACCATCGTGACATAAGTATTAAGTCGTATTACACATACCCCTCTTCATGGCCTTGGCTGTCGGTTCCTCACGGGCTGACCACATTGCATTTAAACCATCCCGACATAAGTATTAGGTCATATTACACGTGTCGCTCTTCATGGGCTTGGCTGTCGGTTCTTCACAGGCTGACAACATTGCATTTAAACCATCACGACATAAGTATTAGGTCATATTACACGTGCCGCTCTTCATTGGCTTTGCTGTCGGTTCTTCACAGACTGACAACATTGCATTTAAACCATCGCGACATAAGTATTAGGTCGTATTACACGTGCCGCTCTTCATAGGCTTGGCCGTCGGTTCTTCACGGACTGACCACATTGCATTTAAACCATTGCGACATAAGCATTAGGTCATATTACACGTGCCGCTCTTCATGGGCTTTGCTGTCGGTTCTTCAAGGGCTGACTACATTGCATTTAAATCATTGCGACATAAGTATTAGGTCATATTACAGATGGCGCTCTTCATGGGCTTGGCTTTCGGTTCTTCACGGGACTGACCACATTGCTTTTGAAGCATCGCGACATAAGTATTAGGTCATATTACACATGCCTCTTTTCATGGGCTTGGCTGTCGGTTCTTCATGGGCTGACTCATTTCATTTCACCCATCGCCACATAAGTATTAGGTCATATTACACGTGCCGCTCTTCATGGCCTTGGCTGTTGGGTCTTCACGGGCTGACCACATTGCATTTAAACCATCGCCACATAAGTATTAGGTCATACTACACATGCAGCTCTTCATGGGCTTGGCTGTCGGTTCTTCACAGACTGACCACATTGCATTTAAACCATCGCGACAGAAGTATTAGGTCATATTACACGGTCCGCTCTTCATGGGCTTGGCTGTCGGTTCTTCACAGACTGACCACATTGCATTTAAACCATCGCAACATAAGTATTAGGTCGTATTACACGTGCCGCTCTTCATAGGCTTGGCTGTTGGTTCTTCATGGACTGTCCACATTGCATTTAAACCATTGCGACATAAGTATTAGGTCATTTTACACGTGCCGCTCTTCATGGGCTTCGCTGTCGGTTCTTCGCGGGCTGACCACATCGCATTTAAATCATCGCGACATAAGTATTAGGTCATATTACACGTGCCTCTCTTCATGGGCTTGGCTTTCGGTTCTTCACGGACTGACCACATTGCATTTGACCACATTGCATTTAAACCATCGCGACATAAGTATTAGGTCATATTACACGTGCCGCTCTTCATGGGCTTCGCTGTCGGTTCTTCACGGGCTCACCTCATTGCATTTAAATCATCGCGACATAAGTATTAGGTCATATTACACGTGCCGCTCTTCATGGGCTTGGCTTTCGGTTCTTCACGGACTGACCACATTGCATTTGAACCATCGCGACATAAGTATTAGGTCATATTACACGTGCCGCTCTTCATGGGCTTGGCTGTCGGTTCTTCACGGGCTGACCACATTTCATTTCAACCATCGCCACATAAGTATTAGGTCATATTACACATGCTGCTCTTCATGGGCTTGGCTGTCGGGTCTTCACAGGCTGACCATATTCCATTTAAACCATCGCGACATAAGTATTAGGTCATATTACACGTGCAGCTCTTCATGGGCTTGGCTGTTGGTTCTTCACGGGCTGACCACATTGCATTTAAACCATCACGACATAAGTATTAGGTCATATTACACATGCCGCTCTTCATGTGCTTGGCTGTCGGGTCTTCACAGGCTGACCATATTGCATTTAAACCATCGCGACATAAGTATTAGGTCATATTACACGTGCAGCTTTTCATGGGCTTGGCTGTTGGTTCTTCACGGGCTGACCACATTGCATTTAAATCATCGCGACATAAGTATTAGGTCATATTACATGTGCCGTCCTTCATGGGCTTGGCTGTCAGTTCTTCCCGGGCTGACCACATTGCATTTAAACCATCGCGAGATAAATATTAGGTCATATTACATGTGCCACTCTTCATGGGCTTGGCTGTCGGTTCTTCACAGACTGACCACATTGCATTTAAACCATCGCGACATAAGTATTAGGTCGTATTACACGTGCCGCTCTTCATAGGCTTGGCTGTCGGTTCTTCACAGACTGACCACATTGCATTTAAACCATTGCGACATAAGTATTAGGTTATATTACATGTGCCGCTCTTCATGGGCTTCGTTGTCGGTTTTTCACGGGCTGACCACATTGCATTTAAATCATCGCGACATAAGTATTAGGTCATATTACACGTGCCACTCTTCATGGGCTTGGCTTTCGGTTCTTCACGGACTGACCACATTGCATTTGACCACATTGCATTTAAACCATCGCGACATAAGTATTAGGTCATATTACACGTGTCGCTCTTCATGGGCTTCGCTGTCGGTTCTTCACGGGCTGACCACATTGCATTTAAATCAACGCAACATAAGTATTAGGTCATATTACCCGTGCCGCTCTTCATGGGCTTGGCTTTCGGTTCTTCATGGACTGACCACATTGCATTTGAACCATCCCGACATAAGTATTAGGTCATATTACATGTGCCGCTCTTCATGGGCTTTGCTGTCAGGTCTTCACAGGCTGACCACGTTGCATTTAAACCATCGTGACATAAGTATTAGGTCATATTACACATGCAGCTCTTCATGGGCTTGGCTGTTGGTTCTTCATGGGCTGACCACATTGCATTTAAACCATCGTCACATAAGTATTTGGTCATATTACACAGGCCGCTCTTCATGGGCTTGGCTGTCGGTTCTTCACGGACTAACCACATTGCATTTAAACCATCGCGACAGAAGTATTAGGTCATATTACACGTGCCGCTCTTCATAGGCTTGGCTGTCGGTTCTTCACGGGCTGACCACATTGCATTTAAACCATCGCGACAAAAGTATTAGGTCATATTACACGTGCCGCCCTTCATAGGCTTGGCTGTCAGTTCTTCACAGGCTGACCACATTGCATTTAAACCATCGCGAGATAAATATTAGGTCATATTACATGTGCCGCTCTTCATGGGCTTCGCTGTCGGTTCTTCAGAGACTGACCACATTGCATTTAAACCATCGCGACATAAGTATTAGGTCATATTAAATGTGCCGCTCTTCATGGGCTTGGCTGTCGGTTGTTCAGGGGCTGACCACATTGCATTTAAACTATTTCGACATAAGTATTTGGTCATATTACACTTGCCGCTCCTCATGGGTTTGGCTGTCAGTTCTTCACGGACTGACCACATTCCATTTAAACCAGCACGACATAAGTATTAGGTCATATTACACGTGCCGCTCTTCATGAGCTTGGCTGTCGGTTCTTCACAGACTGATCACATTGCATTTAATTTAAACCATCGCAATATAAGTGTTAGGTCATATTACACATGCCATCCTTCATGGGCTTGGCTGTCGGTTCTTCATGGGCTGACCACATTGCATTTAAACCATCGTGACATAAGTATTAAGTCGTATTACACATACCCCTCTTCATGGCCTTGGCTGTCGGTTCCTCACGGGCTGATCACATTGCATTTAAACCATCCCGACACAAGTATTAGGTCATATTACACGTGCCGCTCTTCATTGGCTTTGCTGTCGGTTCTTCACAGACTGACAACATTGCATTTAAACCATCGCGACATAAGTATTAGGTCGTATTACACGTGCCGCTCTTCATAGGCTTGGCCGTCGGTTCTTCACGGACTGACCACATTGCATTTAAACCATTGCGACATAAGCATTAGGTCATATTACACGTGTCGCTCTTCATGGGCTTGGCTGTCGGTTCTTCACAGGCTGACAACATTGCATTTAAACCATCACGACATAAGTATTAGGTCATATTACACGTGCCGCTCTTCATTGGCTTTGCTGTCGGTTCTTCACAGACTGACAACATTGCATTTAAACCATCGCGACATAAGTATTAGGTCGTATTACACGTGCCGCTCTTCATAGGCTTGGCCGTCGGTTCTTCACGGACTGACCACATTGCATTTAAACCATTGCGACATAAGCATTAGGTCATATTACACGTGCCGCTCTTCATGGGCTTTGCTGTCGGTTCTTCAAGGGCTGACTACATTGCATTTAAATCATTGCGACATAAGTATTAGGTCATATTACAGATGGCGCTCTTCATGGGCTTGGCTTTCGGTTCTTCACGGGACTGACCACATTGCTTTTGAAGCATCGCGACATAAGTATTAGGTCATATTACACATGCCTCTTTTCATGGGCTTGGCTGTCGGTTCTTCATGGGCTGACTCATTTCATTTCACCCATCGCCACATAAGTATTAGGTCATATTACACGTGCCGCTCTTCATGGCCTTGGCTGTTGGGTCTTCACGGGCTGACCACATTGCATTTAAACCATCGCCACATAAGTATTAGGTCATACTACACATGCAGCTCTTCATGGGCTTGGCTGTCGGTTCTTCACAGACTGACCACATTGCATTTAAACCATCGCGACAGAAGTATTAGGTCATATTACACGGTCCGCTCTTCATGGGCTTGGCTGTCGGTTCTTCACAGACTGACCACATTGCATTTAAACCATCGCAACATAAGTATTAGGTCGTATTACACGTGCCGCTCTTCATAGGCTTGGCTGTTGGTTCTTCATGGACTGTCCACATTGCATTTAAACCATTGCGACATAAGTATTAGGTCATTTTACACGTGCCGCTCTTCATGGGCTTCGCTGTCGGTTCTTCGCGGGCTGACCACATCGCATTTAAATCATCGCGACATAAGTATTAGGTCATATTACACGTGCCTCTCTTCATGGGCTTGGCTTTCGGTTCTTCACGGACTGACCACATTGCATTTGACCACATTGCATTTAAACCATCGCGACATAAGTATTAGGTCATATTACACGTGCCGCTCTTCATGGGCTTCGCTGTCGGTTCTTCACGGGCTCACCTCATTGCATTTAAATCATCGCGACATAAGTATTAGGTCATATTACACGTGCCGCTCTTCATGGGCTTGGCTTTCGGTTCTTCACGGACTGACCACATTGCATTTGAACCATCGCGACATAAGTATTAGGTCATATTACACGTGCCGCTCTTCATGGGCTTGGCTGTCGGTTCTTCACGGGCTGACCACATTTCATTTCAACCATCGCCACATAAGTATTAGGTCATATTACACATGCTGCTCTTCATGGGCTTGGCTGTCGGGTCTTCACAGGCTGACCATATTCCATTTAAACCATCGCGACATAAGTATTAGGTCATATTACACGTGCAGCTCTTCATGGGCTTGGCTGTTGGTTCTTCACGGGCTGACCACATTGCATTTAAACCATCACGACATAAGTATTAGGTCATATTACACATGCCGCTCTTCATGTGCTTGGCTGTCGGGTCTTCACAGGCTGACCATATTGCATTTAAACCATCGCGACATAAGTATTAGGTCATATTACACGTGCAGCTTTTCATGGGCTTGGCTGTTGGTTCTTCACGGGCTGACCACATTGCATTTAAATCATCGCGACATAAGTATTAGGTCATATTACATGTGCCGTCCTTCATGGGCTTGGCTGTCAGTTCTTCCCGGGCTGACCACATTGCATTTAAACCATCGCGAGATAAATATTAGGTCATATTACATGTGCCACTCTTCATGGGCTTGGCTGTCGGTTCTTCACAGACTGACCACATTGCATTTAAACCATCGCGACATAAGTATTAGGTCGTATTACACGTGCCGCTCTTCATAGGCTTGGCTGTCGGTTCTTCACAGACTGACCACATTGCATTTAAACCATTGCGACATAAGTATTAGGTTATATTACATGTGCCGCTCTTCATGGGCTTCGTTGTCGGTTTTTCACGGGCTGACCACATTGCATTTAAATCATCGCGACATAAGTATTAGGTCATATTACACGTGCCACTCTTCATGGGCTTGGCTTTCGGTTCTTCACGGACTGACCACATTGCATTTGACCACATTGCATTTAAACCATCGCGACATAAGTATTAGGTCATATTACACGTGTCGCTCTTCATGGGCTTCGCTGTCGGTTCTTCACGGGCTGACCACATTGCATTTAAATCAACGCAACATAAGTATTAGGTCATATTACCCGTGCCGCTCTTCATGGGCTTGGCTTTCGGTTCTTCATGGACTGACCACATTGCATTTGAACCATCCCGACATAAGTATTAGGTCATATTACATGTGCCGCTCTTCATGGGCTTTGCTGTCAGGTCTTCACAGGCTGACCACGTTGCATTTAAACCATCGTGACATAAGTATTAGGTCATATTACACATGCAGCTCTTCATGGGCTTGGCTGTTGGTTCTTCATGGGCTGACCACATTGCATTTAAACCATCGTCACATAAGTATTTGGTCATATTACACAGGCCGCTCTTCATGGGCTTGGCTGTCGGTTCTTCACGGACTAACCACATTGCATTTAAACCATCGCGACAGAAGTATTAGGTCATATTACACGTGCCGCTCTTCATAGGCTTGGCTGTCGGTTCTTCACGGGCTGACCACATTGCATTTAAACCATCGCGACAAAAGTATTAGGTCATATTACACGTGCCGCCCTTCATAGGCTTGGCTGTCAGTTCTTCACAGGCTGACCACATTGCATTTAAACCATCGCGAGATAAATATTAGGTCATATTACATGTGCCGCTCTTCATGGGCTTCGCTGTCGGTTCTTCAGAGACTGACCACATTGCATTTAAACCATCGCGACATAAGTATTAGGTCATATTAAATGTGCCGCTCTTCATGGGCTTGGCTGTCGGTTGTTCAGGGGCTGACCACATTGCATTTAAACTATTTCGACATAAGTATTTGGTCATATTACACTTGCCGCTCCTCATGGGTTTGGCTGTCAGTTCTTCACGGACTGACCACATTCCATTTAAACCAGCACGACATAAGTATTAGGTCATATTACACGTGCCGCTCTTCATGAGCTTGGCTGTCGGTTCTTCACAGACTGATCACATTGCATTTAATTTAAACCATCGCAATATAAGTGTTAGGTCATATTACACATGCCATCCTTCATGGGCTTGGCTGTCGGTTCTTCATGGGCTGACCACATTGCATTTAAACCATCGTGACATAAGTATTAAGTCGTATTACACATACCCCTCTTCATGGCCTTGGCTGTCGGTTCCTCACGGGCTGATCACATTGCATTTAAACCATCCCGACACAAGTATTAGGTCATATTACACGTGCCGCTCTTCATTGGCTTTGCTGTCGGTTCTTCACAGACTGACAACATTGCATTTAAACCATCGCGACATAAGTATTAGGTCGTATTACATGTGCCGCTCTTCATAGGCTTGGCTGTCGGTTCTTCACGGACTGACCACATTGCATTTAAACCATTGCGACATAAGCATTAGGTCATATTACACGTGCCGCTCTTCGTGGGCTTTGCTGTCGGTTCTTCACGGGCTGACTACATTGCATTTAAATGATCGCGACATAAGTATTAGGTCATATTA
The DNA here is from genome assembly GCA_031216915.1 of Pictodentalium vernedei. Classification (NCBI taxonomy): domain Eukaryota; kingdom Metazoa; phylum Mollusca; class Scaphopoda; order Dentaliida; family Dentaliidae; genus Pictodentalium; species Pictodentalium vernedei. Next base: position 307,704,666 of record CM062289.1, read on the forward strand.
CACATGGCGCTCTTCATGGGCTTGGCTTTCGGTTCTTCACGGACTGACCACATTGCTTTTGAAGCATCGCGACATAAGTATTAGGTCATATTACACATGCCGCTCTTCATGGGCTTGGCTGTCGGTTCTTCATGGGCTGACTCATTTCATTTCAGCCATCGCCACATAAGTATTAGGTCATATTACACGTGCCGCTCTTCATGGCCTTGGCTGTTGGGTCTTCACGGGCTGACCACATTGCATTTAAACCATCGCGACATAAGTATTAGGTCATACTACACATGCAGCTCTTCATGGGCTTGGCTGTCGGTTCTTCACAGACTGACCACATTGCATTTAGACCATCGCGACAGAAGTATTAGCTCATATTACACGGTCCGCTCTTCATGGGCTTGGCTGTCGGTTCTTCACAGACTGACCACATTGCATTTAAACCATCGCGACATAAGTATTAGGTCGTATTACACGTGCCGCTGTTCATAGGCTTGACTGTTGGTTCTTCACGGACTGTCCACATTGCATTTAAACCATTGCGACATAAGTATTAGGTCATATTACACGTGCCTCTCTTCATGGGCTTCGCTGTCGGTTCTTCACGGGCTGACCACATCGCATTTAAATCATCGCGACATAAGTATTAGGTCATATTACACGTGCCGCTCTTCATGGGCTTGGCTTTCGGTTCTTCACGGACTGACCACATTGCATTTGACCACATTGCATTTAAACCATCGCGACATAAGTATTAGGTCATATTACACGTGCCGCTCTTCATGGGCTTCGCTGTCGGTTCTTCGCGGGCTCACCACATTGCATTTAAATCATCGCGACATAAGTATTGGGTCATATTACACGTGCCGCTCTTCATGGGCTTGGCTTTCGGTTCTTCACGGACTGACCACATTGCATTTGAACCATCGCGACATAAGTATTAGGTCATGCTAGAGGTGCCCCTCTTCATGGGCTTGGCTGTCGGTTCTTCACGGGCTGACCACATTTCATTTCAACCATCGCCACATAAGTATTAGGTCATATTACACATGCCGCTCTTCATGGGCTTGGCTGTCGGGTCTTCACAGGCTGACCATATTGCATTTAAACCATTGCGACATAAGTATTAGGTCATATTACACATGCAGCTCTTCATGGGCTTGGCTGTTGGTTCTTCACGGGCTGACCACATTGCATTTAAACCATCGCGACATAAGTATTAGGTCATATTACTCATGCCGCTCTTCATGGGCTTGGCTGTCGGTTCTTCACGGACTAACCACATTGCATTTAAACCATCGCGACAGAAGTATTAGGTCATACTACACATGCCGCTCTTCATAGGCTTGGCTGTCGGTTCTTCACGGGCTGACCACGTTGCATTTAAACCATCGTGACATAAGTATTAGGTCATATTACACATCCCGCTCTTCATGGCCTTGGCTGTCAGTTCCTCATGGGCTGACCACATTGCATTTAAACCAACCCGACATAAGTATTAGGTCATATTACACATGTCGCTCTTCATGGCCTTGGCTGTCGGTTCTTCATGGGCTGACCACATTGCATTTAAACCATCACGACATAAGTATTAGGTCATATTACACGTGCCACCCTTCATGGTCTTGGCTGTCGGTTCTTCATGGGCTGACCACATTGCATTTAAACCATCACGACATAAGTATTAGGTCATATTACACGTGCCGCCCTTCATGGGCTTGGCTGTCGGTTCTTCATGGGCTGACCACATTGCATTTAACCCATCGCGACAGAAGTATTAGGTCATATTACACATGCCGCTCTTCATAGGCTTGTCTGTCGGTTCTTCACAGACTGACCACATTGCATTTAAATCATCGCGACATAAGTATTAGGTCATATTACACGTGCCGCTCTTCATGGGCTTCGCTGTCGGTTCTTCACGGGCTCACCACATTGCATTTAAATCATCGCGACATAAGTATTAGGTCATATTACACGTGCCGCTCTTCATGGGCTTGGCTTTCGGTTCTTCACGAGCTGACCACATTGCATTTAAACTATCGCGACATAAGTATTAGGTCATATTACACATGCCGCTCTTCATGAGCTTGGATGTCGGTTCTTCACGGGCTGACCACATTGCATTTAAACCATCGCGACATAAGTATTAGGTCATATTAAATGTGCCGCTCTTCATGGGCTTGGCTGTCGGTTGTTCAGGGGCTGACCACATTGCATTTAAACTATTTCGACATAAGTATTTGGTCATATTACACTTGCCGCTCCTCATGGGTTTGGCTGTCAGTTCTTCACGGACTGACCACATTCCATTTAAACCAGCACGACATAAGTATTAGGTCATATTACACGTGCCGCTCTTCATGAGCTTGGCTGTCGGTTCTTCACAGACTGATCACATTGCATTTAATTTAAACCATCGCAATATAAGTGTTAGGTCATATTACACATGCCATCCTTCATGGGCTTGGCTGTCGGTTCTTCATGGGCTGACCACATTGCATTTAAACCATCGTGACATAAGTATTAAGTCGTATTACACATACCCCTCTTCATGGCCTTGGCTGTCGGTTCCTCACGGGCTGATCACATTGCATTTAAACCATCCCGACACAAGTATTAGGTCATATTACACGTGCCGCTCTTCATTGGCTTTGCTGTCGGTTCTTCACAGACTGACAACATTGCATTTAAACCATCGCGACATAAGTATTAGGTCGTATTACATGTGCCGCTCTTCATAGGCTTGGCTGTCGGTTCTTCACGGACTGACCACATTGCATTTAAACCATTGCGACATAAGCATTAGGTCATATTACACGTGCCGCTCTTCGTGGGCTTTGCTGTCGGTTCTTCACGGGCTGACTACATTGCATTTAAATCATCGCGACATAAGTATTAGGTCATATTACACATGGCGCTCTTCATGGGCTTGGCTTTCGGTTCTTCACGGACTGACCACATTGCTTTTGAAGCATCGCGACATAAGTATTAGGTCATATTACACATGCCGCTCTTCATGGGCTTGGCTGTCGGTTCTTCATGGGCTGACTCATTTCATTTCAGCCATCGCCACATAAGTATTAGGTCATATTACACGTGCCGCTCTTCATGGCCTTGGCTGTTGGGTCTTCACGGGCTGACCACATTGCATTTAAACCATCGCGACATAAGTATTAGGTCATACTACACATGCAGCTCTTCATGGGCTTGGCTGTCGGTTCTTCACAGACTGACCACATAGCATTTAGACCATCGCGACAGAAGTATTAGCTCATATTACACGGTCCGCTCTTCATGGGCTTGGCTGTCGGTTCTTCACAGACTGACCACATTGCATTTAAACCATCGCGACATAAGTATTAGGTCGTATTACACGTGCCGCTGTTCATAGGCTTGGCTGTTGGTTCTTCACGGACTGTCCACATTGCATTTAAACCATTGCGACATAAGTATTAGGTCATATTACACGTGCCTCTCTTCATGGGCTTCGCTGTCGGTTCTTCACGGGCTGACCACATCGCATTTAAATCATCGCGACATAAGTATTAGGTCATATTACACGTGCCGCTCTTCATGGGCTTGGCTTTCGGTTCTTCACGGACTGACCACATTGCATTTGACCACATTGCATTTAAACCATCGCGACATAAGTATTAGGTCATATTACACGTGCCGCTCTTCATGGGCTTCGCTGTCGGTTCTTCGCGGGCTCACCACATTGCATTTAAATCATCGCGACATAAGTATTGGGTCATATTACACGTGCCGCTCTTCATGGGCTTGGCTTTCGGTTCTTCACGGACTGACCACATTGCATTTGAACCATCGCGACATAAGTATTAGGTCATGCTAGAGGTGCCCCTCTTCATGGGCTTGGCTGTCGGTTCTTCACGGGCTGACCACATTTCATTTCAACCATCGCCACATAAGTATTAGGTCATATTACACATGCCGCTCTTCATGGGCTTGGCTGTCGGGTCTTCACAGGCTGACCATATTGCATTTAATCCATTGCGACATAAGTATTAGGTCATATTACACATGCAGCTCTTCATGGGCTTGGCTGTTGGTTCTTCACGGGCTGACCACATTGCATTTAAACCATCGCGACATAAGTATTAGGTCATATTACTCATGCCGCTCTTCATGGGCTTGGCTGTCGGTTCTTCACGGACTAACCACATTGCATTTAAACCATCGCGACAGAAGTATTAGGTCATACTACACATGCCGCTCTTCATAGGCTTGGCTGTCGGTTCTTCACGGGCTGACCACGTTGCATTTAAACCATCGTGACATAAGTATTAGGTCATATTACACATCCCGCTCTTCATGGCCTTGGCTGTCAGTTCCTCATGGGCTGACCACATTGCATTTAAACCAACCCGACATAAGTATTAGGTCATATTACACATGTCGCTCTTCATGGCCTTGGCTGTCGGTTCTTCATGGGCTGACCACATTGCATTTAAACCATCACGACATAAGTATTAGGTCATATTACACGTGCCACCCTTCATGGTCTTGGCTGTCGGTTCTTCATGGGCTGACCACATTGCATTTAAACCATCACGACATAAGTATTAGGTCATATTACACGTGCCGCCCTTCATGGGCTTGGCTGTCGGTTCTTCATGGGCTGACCACATTGCATTTAACCCATCGCGACAGAAGTATTAGGTCATATTACACATGCCGCTCTTCATAGGCTTGTCTGTCGGTTCTTCACAGACTGACCACATTGCATTTAAATCATCGCGACATAAGTATTAGGTCATATTACACGTGCCGCTCTTCATGGGCTTCGCTGTCGGTTCTTCACGGGCTCACCACATTGCATTTAAATCATCGCGACATAAGTATTAGGTCATATTACACGTGCCGCTCTTCATGGGCTTGGCTTTCGGTTCTTCACAGACTGACCACATTGCATTTGAACCATCGCGACATAAGTATTAGGTCATATTACACGTGCCGCTCTTCATGGGCTTGGCTGTCGGTTCTTCACGGACTGACCACATTGCATTTGAACCATCGGGACATAAGTATTAGGTCATATTACACGTGCCGTTCTTCATGGGCTTGGCTGTCGGTTCTTCACGGGCTGACCACATTTCATTTAAACCATTGCGACAAAAGCATTAGGTCATATTACACATGCAGCTCTTCATGGGCTTGGCTGTTGGTTCTTCACGGGCTGACCACATTGCATTTAAACCATCGCGACATAAGTATTAGGTCATATTACTCATGCCGCTCTTCATGGGCTTGGCTGTCGGTTCTTCACGGACTAACCACATTGCATTTAAACCATCGCGACAGAAGTATTAGGTCATACTACACATGCCGCTCTTCATAGGCTTGGCTGTCGGTTCTTCAGGGGCTGACCACATTGCATTTAAACCATCGTGACATAAGTATTAGGTCATATTACACATCCCGCTCTTCATGGCCTTGGCTGTCAGTTCCTCATGGGCTGACCACATTGCATTTAAACCATCACGACATAAGTATTAGGTCATATTACACGTGCCGCCCTTCATGGGCTTGGCTGTCGCTTCTTCATGGGCTGACCACATTGCATTTAACCCATCGCGACAGAAGTATTAGGTCATATTGCACAGGCCGCTCTTCATAGGCTTGTCTGTCGGTTCTTCACGGACTGACCACATTGCATTTAAACCATCGCGACATAAGTATTAGGTCATATTACACAGGCCGCTCTTCATGGGCATTTAAACCATCGCGAGATAAGTATTAGCTCATATTAAATGTGCCGCTCTTCATGGGCTTGGCTGTAGCTTCTTCAGGGGCTGACCACATTGCATTTAAACCATTTCGACATAAGTATTTGGTCATATTACACTTGCCGCTCCTCATGGGCTTGGCTGTCAGTTCTTCACGGACTGACCACATTCCATTTAAACCAGCGCGACATAAGTATTAGGTCATATTACACGTGCCGCTCTTCATGAGCTTGGCTGTCGGTTCTTCACAGACTGATCACATTGCATTTAATTTAAACCATCGCAATATAAGTGTTAGGTCATATTACACATGCCATCCTTCATGGGCTTGGCTGTCGGTTCTTCATGGGCTGACCACATTGCATTTAAACCATCGTGACATAAGTATTAAGTCGTATTAAACATACCCCTCTTCATGGCCTTGGCTGTCGGTTCCTCACGGGCTCATCAGATTGCATTTAAACCATCCCGACATAAGTATTAGGTCATATTACACGTGTCGCTCTTCATGGGCTTGGCTGTCGGTTCTTCACAGGCTGACAACATTGCATTTAAACCATCACGACATAAGTATTAGGTCATATTACACGTGCCGCTCTTCATTGGCTTTGCTGTCGGTTCTTCACAGACTGACAACATTGCATTTAAACCATCGCGACATAAGTATTAGGTCGTATTACACGTGCCGCTCTTCATAGGCTTGGCTGTCGGTTCTTCACGGACTGACCACATTGCATTTAAACCATTGCGACATAAGCATTAGGTCATATTACACGTGCCGCTCTTCATGGGCTTGGCTTTCGGTTCTTCACGGACTGACCACATTGCATTTGAACCATCGCGACATAAGTATTAGGTCATATTACACGTGCCGCTCTTCATGGGCTTGGCTGTCGGTTCTTCACGGGCTGACCACATTTCATTTCAACCATCGCCACATAAGTATTAGGTCATATTACACATGCTGCTCTTCATGGGCTTGGCTGTCGGGTCTTCACAGGCTGACCACATTGCATTTAAACCATTGCGACATAAGTATTAGGTCATATTACACATGCAGCTCTTCATGGGCTTGGCTGTTGGTTCTTCACGGGCTGACCACATTGCATTTAAACCATCGCGACATAAGTATTAGGTCATATTACTCATGCCGCTCTTCATGGGCTTGGCTGTCGGTTCTTCACGGACTAACCACATTGCATTTAAACCATCGCGACAGAAGTATTAGGTCATACTACACATGCCGCTCTTCATAGGCTTGGCTGTCGGTTCTTCACGGGCTGACCACATTGCATTTAAACCATCGTGACATAAGTATTAGGTCATATTACACATCCCGCTCTTCATGGCCTTGGCTGTCAGTTCCTCATGGGCTGACCACATTGCATTTAAACCAACCCGACATAAGTATTAGGTCATATTACACATGTCGCTCTTCATGGGCTTGGCTGTCGGTTCTTCACGGGCTGACCACATTGCATTTAAACCATCACGACATAAGTATTAGGTCATATTACACGTGCCGCCCTTCATGGGCTTGGCTGTCGGTTCTTCATGGGCTGACCACATTGCATTTAAACCATCACGACATAAGTATTACGTCATATTACACGTGCCGCCCTTCATGGGCTTGGCTGTCGGTTCTTCATGGGCTGACCACATTGCATTTAACCCATCGCGACAGAAGTATTAGGTCATATTACACATGCCGATCTTCATAGGCTTGTCTGTCGGTTCTTCACGGACTTACCACATTGCATTTAAACCATCGCGACATAAGTATTAGGTCATATTACACAGGCCGCTCTTCATGGGCTTGGCTGTCGGTTCTTCACGGGCTGACCACATTGCATTTAAACCATCGCGACATAAGTATTAGGTCATATTACACGTGCCGCCCTTCATGGGCTTGGCTGTCGGTTCTTCTCGAGCTGACCACATTGCATTTAAACTATCGCGACATAAGTATTAGGTCATATTACACGTGCTGCTCTTCATGAGCTTGGATGTCGGTTCTTCACGGGTTGACCACATTGCATTTAAACCATCGTGACATAAGTATTAGGTCATATTACACGTGCCACTCTTTATGGGCTTGGCTGTCAGTTCTTCAGGGGCTGGCCACATTGCATTTAAACCATTTTGACATAAGTTTTAGGTCATATTACTTGTGCCGCTCTTCATGGGCTTGGCTGTCGGTTCTTCACGGACTGACCACATTGCATTTAAACCAGCGCAACATAAGTATTAGGTCATATTAGACGTGCCGCTCTTCATGGGCTTGGTTGTCAGTTCTTCACGGACTGACCACATTGCATTTAATTTAAACCATCGCAACATAAGTGTTAGGTCATATTACACATGCCATACTTCATGGGCTTGGCTGTCGGTTCTTCATGGGCTGACCACATTGCATTTAAACCATCGTGACATAAGTATTAGGTCATATTATACGGCCCGCTCTTCATGGCCTTGGCTGTCGGTTCCACACGGGCTGACCACATTGCATTTAAACCATCCCGACATAAGTATCAGGTCATATTACACGTGTCGCTCTTCATGGGCTTGGCTGTCGGTTCTTCACGAGCTGACCACATTGCATTTAAACCATCGCCACATAAGTATTAGGTCATACTACCCATGCCGCTCTTCATGGGGTTGGCTGTCGGTTCTTCACGGACTGACCACATTGCATTTGAACCATCGCGACATATGTATTAGGTCATATTACACGTGCCGCTCTTCATGGCCTTCGCTGTCGGTTCTTCACGGGCTGACCACATTGCATTTAAATCATCGCGACATAAGTATTAGGTCATATTGCACGCGCCGCTCCTGATGGGCTTGGCTTTCGGTTCTTCACGGACTGACCACATTGCATTTGAACCATCGCAACATAAGTATTAGGTCATATTACACGTGTCGCTCTTCATGGGCTTGGCTGTCGGTTCTTCACTGGCTGACCACATTTCATTTCAACCATAGCCACATAAGTATTAGGTCATATTACACGTGCCACTCTATTACACGTGCCGCCCTTCATGGGCTTGGCTGTCAGTTCTTCACGGGCTGACCACATTGCATTTAAACCATCGCGAGATAAGTATTAGGTCATATTACATGTGCCGCTCTTCATGGGCTTGGCTGTTGGTTCTTCACAGACTGACCACATTGCATTTAAACCATCGTGACATAAGTATTAGGTCATATTACACGTTCCGCTCTTCATTGGCTTGGCTGTCGGTTCTTCACAGACTGACCACATTGCATTTAAACCATCGCGAGATAAGTACTAGGTCATATTACATGTGCCGCTCTTCATGGGCTTGGCTGTCGGTTCTTCAGGGGCTGACCACATTGCATTTAAACCATTTCGACATAAGTATTAGGTCATATCACACGTGCCGCTCTTCATGGGCTTGGCTGTCAGTTCTTCACGGACTGACCACATTCCATTTAAACCATCGCGACATAAGTATTAGGTCATATTACACGTGCCGCTCTTCATGGGCTTGGCTGTCGGTTCTTCACTGACTGATCACATTGCATTTAATTTAAACCATCGCAACATAAGTGTTAGGTCCATTTAAACCATCGTGACATAAGTATTAGGTCGTATTACACATCCCGCTCTTCATGGCCTTGGCTGTCGGTTCCTCACGGGCTGACCACATTGCATTTAAACCATCCCGACATAAGTATTAGGTCATATTACACGTGTCGCTCTTCATGGGCTTGGCTGTCGGTTCTTCACTGGCTGAAGTATTGCATTTAAACCATCACGACATAAGTATTAGGTCATATTACACGTGCCGCTCCTCATTGGCTTTGCTGTCGGTTCTTCACAGACTGACAACATTGCATTTAAACCATCGCGACATAAGTATTAGGTCGTATTACACGTGCCGCTCTTCATAGGCTTGGCTGTCGGTTCTTCACGGACTGACCACATTGCATTTAAACCATTGCGACATAAGTATTAGGTCATATCACACGTCCCGCTCTTCATGGGCTTCGCTGTCGGTTCTTCACAGGCTGACCACATTGCATTTAAATCATCGCGACATAAGTATTAGGTCATATTACACGTGCCGCTCTTCATGGGCTTGGTTTTCGGTTCTTCACAGACTGACCACATTGCTTTTGAAGCATCGCGACATAAGTATTAGGTCATATTACACATGCCGCTCTTCATGGGCTTGGCTGTCAGTTCTTCACGGGCTGACCACATTTCATTTCAACCATCGCCACATAAGTATTAGGTCATATTACACGTGCCGCTCTTCATGGCCTTGGCTGTCGGGTCTTCACGGGCTGACCACATTGCATTTAAACCATTGCGACATAAGTATTAGGTCATATTACACATGCAGCTCTTCATGGGCTTGGCTGTTGGTTCTTCATGGGCTGACCACATTGCATTTAAACCATCGCGACATAAGTATTAGGACATATTACACGTGCCGCTCTTCATGGGCGTGGCTGTCGGTTCTTCACAGACTGACCACATTGCATTTAAACCATCACGACAGAAGTATTAGGTCATATTACACGTGGCGCTCTTCATGGGCTTGGCTGTAGGTTCTTCACGGGCTGACCACATTGCATTTAAACCATCGCGACATTAGTATTAGGTCATATTACACGTGCCGCTCTTCATGGACTTGGCTGTCGGTTCTTCACAGGGTGACCACACTGCATTTAAATGATCGCGACATAAGTATTAGGTCATATTACACATGCCACCCTTCATGGGCTTGGCTGTCCGTTCTTCACGAGCTGACCACATTGCATTTAAACCATCAGGACATAAGTATTAGGTCATATCACACGTGCCGCCCTTCATGGGCATGGCTGCCGGTTCTTCACGGGCTGACGACATTGCATTTAAACCATCGCGACATAATTATTAGGTCATATTACACGTGCCCCCCTTCTTGGGCTTGGCTGTCAGTTCTTCATGGGCTGACCACATTGCATTTAAACCATCGCGACATAAGTATTAGGTCATATTACACGTGCCGCTCTTCATGGGCTTGGCTGTCGGTTCTTCACAGACTGACCACATTGCATTTAAACCATTGCGACGTAAGTATTAGGTTATATTACACATGCCTCTCTTCATGAGCTCGGCTGTCGGTTCTTCACGGACTGACCACATTGCATTTAAACCACTGCGAGATAAGTATTAGGTTATATTACACATGCCGCTCTTCATGGGCTTGGCTGTCGGTTCTTCAGGGGCTGACCACATTGCATTTAAACCATTTCAACATAAGTATTAGGTCATATTACACATGCCGCTCTTCATGGGCTTGGCTGTCGGTTCTTCACGGACTGACCACATTGCATTTAAACCAGCGCGACATAAGTATTAGGTCATATTACACATGCCGCTCTTCATGGGCTTGGTTGTCAGTTCTTCACGGACTGACCACATTGCATTTAATTTAAACCATCGCAACATAAGTGTTAGGTCATATTACACATGCCATACTTCATGGGCTTGGCTGTCGGTTCTTCATGGGCTGACCACATTGCATTTAAACCATCGTGACATAAGTATTAGGTCATATTATACGTCCCGCTCTTCATGGCCTTGGCTGTCAGTTCCACACGGGCTGATCACATTGCATTTAAACCATCCCGACATAAGTATCAGGTCATATTACATGTGTCGGTCTTCATGGGCTTGGCTGTCGGTTCTTCACGAGCTGACCACATTGCATTTAAACCATCGCCACATAAGTATTAGGTCATACTACCCATGCCGCTCTTCATGGGCTTGGCTGTCGGTTCTTCACGGACTGACCACATTGCATTTGAACCATCGCGACATACGTATTAGGTCATATTACACATGCCGCTCTTCATGGGCTTTGCTGTCGGTTCTTCACGGGCTGACCACATTGCATTTAAATCATCGCGACATAAGTATTAGGTCATATTGCACGCGCCGCTCTTCATGGGCTTGGCTTTCGGTTCTTCATGGACTGACCACATTGCATTTGAACCATCGTAACATAAGTATTAGGTCATATTACACGTGCCGCTCTTCATGGGCTTGGCTGTCGGTTCTTCACGGGCTGACCACATTTCATTTCAACCATCACCACATAAGTATTAGGTCATATTACACGTGCCACTCTTCATGGGCTTGGCTGTCGGGTCTTCACGGGCTGACCACATTGCATTTAAACCATCGTGACATAAGTATTAGGTCATATTACACATGCAGCTCTTCAAGGGCTTGGCTGTTGGTTCTTCATCGGCTGACCACATTACATTTAAACCATCGCAACATAAGTATTAGGTCATATTACACGTGCCGCTCCTCATGGTTTTTGCTGTCAGATCTTCACGGACTGACCACATTGCATTTAAACCATCGCGACAGAAGTATTAGGTCATATTTCAAGTGCCGCTCTTCATAGGCTTGGCTGTCGGTTCTTCCCGGGCTGACCACATTGCATTTAAACCATCACGACATAAGTATTAGGTCATATTACACGTGCCGCTCTTCATGGGCTTGGCTGTCGGTTCTTCAGGGGCTGACCACATTGCATTTAAACCATTTCAACATAAGTATTAGGTCATATTACACGTGCCGCTCTTCATGGGCTTGGCTGTCGGTTCTTCACGGACTGACCACATTGCATTTAAACCAGCGCGACATAAGTATTAGGTCATATTACACATGCTGCTTTTCATGGGCTTGGGTGTCAGTTCTTCACGGACTGACCACATTGCATTTAATTTAAACCATCGCATCATAAGTGTTAGGTCATATTACACATGCCATACTTCATGGGCTTGGCTGTCGGTTCTTGATGGGCTGACCACATTGCATTTAAACCATCGTGACATAAGTATTAGGTCATATTATACGGCCCGCTCTTCATGGCCTTGGCTGCCGGTTCCACACGGGCTGACCACATTGCATTTAAACCATCCCGACATAAGTATCAGGTCATATTACATGTGTCGCTCTTCATGGGCTTGGCTGTCGGTTCTTCACGAGCTGACCACATTGCATTTAAACCATCGCCACATAAGTATTAGGTCATACTACTCATGCCGCTCTTCATGGGCTTGGCTGTCGGTTCTTCACGGACTGACCACATTGCATTTGAACCATCGCAACATAAGTATTAGGTCATATTACACGTGCCGCTCTTCATGCGCTTGGCTGTCGGTTCTTCACGGGCTGACCACATTTCATTTCAACCATCACCACATAAGTATTAGGTCATATTACACGTGCCACTCTTCATGGGCTTGGCTGTCGGGTCTTCACGGGCTGACCACATTGCATTTAAACCATCGTGACATAAGTATTAGGTCATATTACACATGCAGCTCTTGAAGGGCTTGGCTGTTGGTTCTTCATCGGCTGACCACATTACATTTAAACCATCGCAACATAAGTATTAGGTCATATTACACGTGCCGCTCCTCATGGTTTTTGCTGTCGGATCTTCACGGACTGACCACATTGCATTTAAACCATCGCGACAGAAGTATTAGGTCATATTTCAAGTGCCGCTCTTCATAGGCTTGGCTGTCGGTTCTTCCCGGGCTGACCAAATTGCATTTAAACCATCACGACATAAGTATTAGGTCATATTACACGTGCCGCTCTTCATGGGCTTGGCTGTCGGTTCTTCATGGGCTGATCACATTGCATTTAAATCATCGCGACATAAGTATTAGGTCATATTACACGTGCCGCTCTTCATGGGCTTGGCTGTCGGTTCTTCACAGACTGACCACATGGCAATTAAACCATCGCGAGATAAGTATTAGGTCATATTACATGTGCCGCTCTTCATGGGCTTGGCTGTCGGTTCTTCAGGGGCTGACCACATTGCATTTAAACCATTTCGACATAAGTATTAGGTCATATTACACGTGTCGCTCTTCATGGGCTTGGCTGTCGGTTCTTCACGGGCTGAAGTATTGCATTTAAACCATCACGACATAAGTATTAGGTCATATTACACGTGCCGCTCTTCATTGGCTTTGCTGTCGGTTCTTCACAGACTGACAACATTGCATTTAAACCATCGCGACATAAGTATTAGGTCGTATTACACATGCCGCTCTTCATAGGCTTGGCTGTCGGTTCTTCACGGACTGACCACATTGCATTTAAACCATTGCGACATAAGTATTAGGTCATATCACACGTCCCGCTCTTCATGGGCTTCGCTGTCGGTTCTTCACAGGCTGACCACATTGCATTTAAATCATCGCGACATAAGTATTTGGTCATATTACACGTGCCGCTCTTCATGGGCTTGGTTTTCGGTTCTTCACGGACTGACCACATTGCTTTTGAAGCATCGCGACATAAGTATTAGGTCATATTACACATGCCGCTCTTCATGGGCTTGGCTGTCGGTTCTTCACGGGCTGACCACATTTCATTTCAACCATCGCCACATAAGTATTAGGTCATATTACACGTGCCGCTCTTCATGGCCTTGGCTGTCGGGTCTTCACGGGCTGACCACATTGCATTTAAACCATTGCGACATAAGTATTAGGTCATATTACACATGCAGCTCTTCATGGGCTTGGCTGTTGGTTCTTCATGGGCTGACCACATTGCATTTAAACCATCGCGACATAAGTATTAGGTCATATTACACGTGCCGCTCTTCATGGGCGTGGCTGTCGGTTCTTCACAGACTGACCACATTGCATTTAAACCATCGCGACTGAAGTATTAGGTCATATTACACGTGGCGCTCTTCATGGGCTTGGCTGTCGGTTCTTCACGGGCTGGCCACATTGCATTTAAACCATCGCGACATTAGTATTAGGTCATATTACACGTGCCGCTCTTCATGGACTTGGCTGTCGGTTCTTCACAGGGTGACCACACTGCATTTAAATGATCGCGACATAAGTATTAGGTCATATTACACATGCCGCCCTTCATGGGCTTGGCTGTCCGTTCTTCACGAGCTGACCACATTGCATTTAAACCATCAGGACATAAGTATTAGGTCATATCACACGTGCCGCCCTTCATGGGCATGGCTGCCGGTTCTTCAGGGGCTGACGACATTGCATTTAAACCATCGCGACATAATTATTAGGTCATATTACACGTGCCGCCCTTCATGGGCTTGGCTGTCAGTTCTTCATGGGCTGACCACATTGCATTTAAACCATCGCGACATTAGTATTAGGTCATATTACACGTGCCGCTCTTCATGGGCTTGGCTGTCGGTTCTTCACAGACTGACCACATTGCATTTAAACCATTGCGACATAAGTATTAGGTTATATTACACATGCCTCTCTTCATGAGCTCGGCTGTCGGTTCTTCACGGACTGACCACATTGCATTTAAACCACTGCGAGATAAGTATTAGGTTATATTACACATGCCGCTCTTCATGGGCTTGGCTGTCGGTTCTTCAGGGGCTGACCACATTGCATTTAAACCATTTCAACATAAGTATTAGGTCATATTACACATGCCGCTCTTCATGGGCTTGGCTGTCGGTTCTTCACGGACTGACCACATTGCATTTAAACCAGCGCGACATAAGTATTAGGTCATATTACACATGCCGCTCTTCATGGGCTTGGCTGTCGGGTCTTCACGGACTGACCACATTGCATTTAAACCATCGCAACATAAGTGTTAGGTCATATTACACATGCCATACTTCATGGGCTTGGCTGTCGGTTCTTCATGGGCTGACCACATTGCATTTAAACCATCGTGACATAAGTATTAGGTCATATTATACGTCCCGCTCTTCATGGCCTTGGCTGTCGGTTCCACACGGGCTGATCACATTGCATTTAAACCATCCCGACATAAGTATCAGGTCATATTACATGTGTCGGTCTTCATGGGCTTGGCTGTCGGTTCTTCACGAGCTGACCACATTGCATTTAAACCATCGCCACATAAGTATTAGGTCATACTACCCATGCCGCTCTTCATGGGCTTGGCTGTCGGTTCTTCACGGACTGACCACATTGCATTTGAACCATCGCGACATACGTATTAGGTCATATTACACGTGCCGCTCTTCATGGGCTTCGCTGTCGGTTCTTCATGGGCTGACCACATTGCATTTAAATCATCGCGACATAAGTATTAGGTCATATTGCACGCGCCGCTCTTCATGGGCTTGGCTTTCGGTTCTTCACGGACTGACCACATTGCATTTGAACCATCGTAACATAAGTATTAGGTCATATTACACATGCCGCTCTTCATGGGCTTGGCTGTCGGTTCTTCACGGGCTGACCACATTTCATTTCAACCATCACCACATAAGTATTAGGTCATATTACACGTGCCACTCTTCATGGGCTTGGCTGTCGGGTCTTCACGGGCTGACCACATTGCATTTAAACCATCGTGACATAAGTATTAGGTCATATTACACATGCAGCTCTTCAAGGGCTTGGCTGTTGGTTCTTCATCGGCTGACCACATTACATTTAAACCATCGCAACATAAGTATTAGGTCAGATTACACGTGCCGCTCCTCATGGTTTTTGCTGTCGGATCTTCACGGACTGACCACATTGCATTTAAACCATCGCGACAGAAGTATTAGGTCATATTTCAAGTGCCGCTCTTCATAGGCTTGGCTGTCGGTTCTTCCCGGGCTGACCACATTGCATTTAAACCATCACGACATAAGTATTAGGTCATATTACACGTGCCGCTCTTCATGGGCTTGGCTGTCGGTTCTTCACAGACTGACCACATTGCATTTAAACCATTGCGACGTAAGTATTAGGTTATATTACACATGCCTCTCTTCATGGCCTCGGCTGTCGGTTCTTCACGGACTGACCACATTGCATTTAAACCACTGCGAGATAAGTATTAGGTTATATTACACATGCCGCTCTTCATGGGCTTGGCTGTCAGTTCTTCAGGGGCTGACCACATTGCATTTAAACCATTTCAACATAAGTATTAGGTCATATTACACGTGCCGCTCTTCATGGGCTTGGCTGTCGGTTCTTCACGGACTGACCACATTGCATTTAAACCAGCGCGACATAAGTATTAGGTCATATTACACATGCTGCTCTTCATGGGCTTGGTTGTCAGTTCTTCACGGACTGACCACATTGCATTTAATTTAAACCATCGCAACATAAGTGTTAGGTCATATTACACATGCCATACTTCATGGGCTTGGCTGTCGGTTCTTGATGGGCTGACCACATTGCATTTAAACCATCGTGACATAAGTATTAGGTCATATTATACGGCCCGCTCTTCATGGCCTTGGCTGCCGGTTCCACACGGGCTGACCATATTGCATTTAAACCATCCCGACATAAGTATCAGGTCATATTACATGTGTCGCTCTTCATGGGCTTGGCTGTCGGTTCTTCACGAGCTGACCACATTGCATTTAAACCATCGCCACATAAGTATTAGGTCATACTACCCATGCCGCTCTTCATGGGCTTGGCTGTCGGTTCTTCACGGACTGACCACATTGCATTTGAACCATCGCAACATAAGTATTAGGTCATATTACACGTGCCGCTCTTCATGGGCTTGGCTGTCGGTTCTTCACGGGCTGACCACATTTCATTTCAACCATCACCACATAAGTATTAGGTCATATTACACGTGCCACTCTTCATGGTCTTGGCTGTCGGGTCTTCACGGGCTGACCACATTGCATTTAAACCATCGTGACATAAGTATTAGGTCATATTACACATGCAGCTCTTCAAGGGCTTGGCTGTTGGTTCTTCATCGGCTGACCACATTACATTTAAACCATCGCAACATAAGTATTAGGTCATATTACACGTGCCTCTCCTCATGGTTTTTGCTGTCGGATCTTCACGGACTGACCACATTGCATTTAAACCATCGCGACAGAAGTATTAGGTCATATTTCAAGTGCCGCTCTTCATAGGCTTGGCTGTCGGTTCTTCCCGGGCTGACCACATTGCATTTAAACCATCACGACATAAGTATTAGGTCATATTACACGTGCCGCTCTTCATGGGCTTGGCTGTCGGTTCTTCACGGGCTGATCACATTGCATTTAAATCATCGCGACATAAGTATTAGGTCATATTACACGTGCCGCTCTTCATGGGCTTGGCTGTCGGTTCTTCACAGACTGACCACATGGCAATTAAACCATCGCGAGATAAGTATTAGGTCATATTACATGTGCCGCTCTTCATGGGCTTGGCTGTCGGTTCTTCAGGGGCTGACCACATTGCATTTAAACCATTTCGACATAAGTATTAGGTCATATTTCACGTGGCACTCTTCATGGGCTTGGCTGTCGGTTCTTCACGGACTGACCACATTGCATTTAAACCAGCGCGACATAAGTATTAGGTCATATTACACGTGCCGCTCTTCATGGGCTTGGCTGTCGGTTCTTCGCGGGCTGACTACATTGTATTTAAACCATTGCGACATGAGTATTAGGTCATATTACATGTGCCGCTCTTCATGGGCTTGGCTGTCGGTTCTTCATGGGCTGATGACATTGCATTTAACCCATAGCGACATGAGTATTTGGTCATATTACACGTGCCGTTCTTCATGGGCTTGGCTTTCGGTTCTTTACGGACTGACAACATTGCATCTAAACCATCGTGACATAAGTATTAGGTCATATTATACATGCTGCTCTTCATGGGCTTGGCTGTCGGTTCTACACGAGCTGAGCACATTGCATTTAAACCAACGCGACATAAGTATTAGGTCATATTACTCATGCCGCTCTTCATCGGCTTGGCTGTCAGTTCATCACGAACTGACCACATTTCATTTAAACCATCGCGACATAAGTATTAGGTCATATTACACGTGCCGCTCTTCATGGGCTTGGCTGTCAGTTCTTCCCGGACTTTCCACATTGCATTTAAACCATCGCGACATAAGTATTAGGTCATATTACATGTGCCGCTCTTCATGGGCTTGGCTGTCGGTTCTTCAGGGACTGATCACATTGCATTTAAACCATCGCAACATAAGTATTAGGTCATATTACATGTGCCGCTCTTCATGGGCTTTGCTGTCGGTTCTTCACGGACTGACCACATTGCATTTAAACCATCGCGACATAAGTATTAGGTCATATTACACGTGCCGCCCTTGATGGGCTTGGCTGTCGTTTCTTCACAGACTGACCACATTGCATTTAAACCATCGCCACATAAGTATTAGGTCATATTACACATGCCGCCCTTCTTGGGCTTGGCTGTCGGTTCTTCACGGGCTGTACACATTGCATTTAAACCATCGCGACATAAGTATTAGGTCATATTACACGTGCCGCCCTTCATGGGCTTGGCTGTCAGTTCTTCACGGGCTGACCACATTGCATTTAAACCATCGCGATATAAGTATTAGGTCATATTACACGTGCCGTCCTTGATGGGCTTGGCTTCCGGTTCTTCACGGGCTGACCACATTGCATTTAATCTATCTCGACATAAGTATTAGGCCATATTACACGTGCCGCCCTTCATGGGCTTGGCTGTCGGTTCTTCATGGGCTGACCACATTGCATTTAAACCATCGCGACATAAGTATTAGGTCATATTACACGTCCCGCTCTTCATGGGCTTAGGGCTGCATGATATTTCGATATACCGGTAATACCGGTATTGAAATATTAACCGGTTAAATATCGTCCATTTTTTTTTAATACCGGTATATCCTCTGTGACGGTATTCATTTCGAGCCACGATTTTTAGTGACAGACATTTTCTGTAAAAATTATTTAATCTCACAGCTGATTTGCAAAAAAGTGTATATAAACAGAAACTGTGAAAGCAGTTTGTTTGTTTTTTATCAATACACATCATGTCCTGGTACTAGTAAAATTTTCTCCTAGGTATATTATAAAGCTGTTTTATTTTTGTTTCTCCTATGACACGGGAAAGTACAGATTTTCCCCAAACAGTATGGCTTCGAACGTAAATCGTGAAGAATGATTACTATATTTCCATTAATAATGGCTTTTGTTGGACCAGAAAATTTCTTGTTTAATACTAATATTTCCGCCCACTTCATTGTACTTGTTCTCGCAATTCCAAGCACGGCAGTAATAAATATTATTTTATTACCGTTTATACACTAGGAATGTGCTTTTTAATATGAACAAATCGCTTACGTATTAATGAACCAACCAATGTTTTGAAAAGTAAGTGAACGTTTTGATCTTAAAACACTAATAAAACTATACAGGGAATAATATTGTTTATTTTCACTTTGTTAAGAGTGATTTAATATTGAATGTACATCGCCAGCATTCACCCACTGCACGAGGTGGTTTACCGGCACATCAAAACGTGCCTATCGAGCATGTGCATTTCTGCTGTTTGTGATACCACGTGACAAAACTGACTGCTTTCATTTGTGGAAAAGTGTACAAACTCCTAGCCCTCAAACGGCGTCCTGCTTAACCAGTACATGGCAAATGCCCTCTAGTGGTGATCTATTCACATGTACATGACAAAACGCAGGTAAAGCGTTAATGTTTTGTAAAGTGATAGATCAAATAGTATATATTTATTTGAAATTATCGACCCAAAATAAACGATATTTATTGTGTCATCATGAAGTTTATTTCCAAATATTTATACAAGAGTGAATTAAAACAAGTGAGGCTTATTATTTCAATGCTTTTAAAACGTAATTATTTGACTTCAAATGTCAAAAAAAACACTGGGACAATTTTGGTAAGAATCTTACATGTTTTGAACTTGACGATATACCGGTATATTGCGATATTTTTTAAAATACCGTTACCGGTATTGAAATCCGAATATCGTGCAGCCCTACATGGGCTTGGCTGTCGGTTCTTCACGGGCTGACCACATTGCATTTAAACCATCGCGACATAAGTATTAGGTCATATTACACGTGCCGCCCTTCATGGGCTTGGCTGCCGGTTCTTCACGGGCTGACCACATTGCATTTAAACCATCGCGACATAAGTATTAGGTCATATTACACGTGCCGCCCTTCATGGGCTTGGCTGTTGGTTCTTCACGAGCTGACCACATTGCATTTAAACTATCGCGACATAAGTATTAGGTCATATTACACATGCCGCTCTTCATGAGCTTGGATGTCGGTTCTTCACGGGCTGACCACATTGCATTTAAACCATCGTGACATAAGTATTAGGTCATATTACACGTGCCACTCTTTATGGGCTTGGCTGTCAGTTCTTCATGGGCTGACCACATTGCATTTAATCCATCGCAACATAAGTATTAGGTCATATTACACATGCCATTCTTCATGGGCTTGGTTGTCGGTTCTTCACGGGCTGACCACATTGCATTTAAACCATTGCGACATAAGTATTAGGTCATATTACACAGGCTGCTTTTCATGGGCTTGGATGTCGGTTCTTCGTGGGCTGACCAATAATAGAGTGCATAAATCTGCATTATATCTGTCATAGGTTTCCAAATATAAAGCTGCTGTTGATCAATTGAACTATCAATTTCTTTGTGGGCTGTTAAGGAACATCGTTCATGGGATGATGAGATGGGATAGGTAGGTGTCTGAATATATATGTGTTGTAGATGGGTTGGGTGATCAGTTTCTTCAAGGGTTGACCAGTCCAGTTATTCATACACTTTCTGGATATTAGTATTCAGTTTCCTGACAGATGCTGCTTTTCATGAGCCTGCATGGCTGTTGGTTCTTCGTGTACTGACCAATAGAGTGGATACAGTGGTATGTCAATCTTAGTTCTAACATATGGATCCTCTTCATGGGCTGGGCTGTCAGTTTCTTATTGGACCACCCAATTTAGCAAATATCCTTGGGATATTTGCATTTGGTCTCCTGACAATTGCCAACCTTTTATGGGCATAGGCATCAGTTCTTCATGGTCTGAGCAGTAGTGTGGACACACTACCAGTATATTACTCTGAGGACCCATAATCCATGGCAGCCCTGATAATCTTGGTCAGGTGTGACGAATGGGTATACACCCCAGGATGTCAGTCTTAGGTGGCATGACACATGTAAGCTCTTCATGAGCCTGCCTTTCAGTCTTAGGAATGGCAATACAAACTTTGATTCCTGTTTGTGATCTCCTCAGGTATCATAAGTGGCTTTCAAAACTGGTAACTATAAAATTCTGGGATTAACCCTTTGAGACTTACAGTTATCTTGACGTTCAAACGTCACTGGGAATTCAGTTTCTTCAACGTTTTTTCAAAATGCGACGTCAAACGTCGGAAAGCACCAATTAGCATCAAGATATTTTTCACATTGGTGATTAGCTGGTTGAGGGCTAGATTATTTTTGGTGGTCTGAATTGGTTATTCAAAACTTGTTTTATTACAGATTATTGGAGAATGCCAACAGGCACTCTCCACTAATTTTTAATAAAACAAATTTGTTTTAACAAAATATTATTTGTGTTTGACTGAATATGAAATATAACCAAGGAGAGTGTTGGCTTTTGCTCTGGTATCTTCATTTTTCTGAAATCCCTAATAGTGGCTTCTAGCACTCAACCAGTTAAGAAGTCTTGACAGCAGGATTATATTAGTATTTTAATGGTTATCACTGAGCATTATTCAGGAGAAAATACGAATTTGATGTTAAAACTTTAAAAAATCAAAAGATAAGAACAAAAGAAATGACCACAAAGAATCAACGTGATGTTTCATTTTGTCTGTGATAACACATACAAAAGTATCAAAAGGTTAAACCTTAGCCATCATGAATCAGTTACATGAAGTTAGCATTTTGGGAGCAAGTTTTCCATTACTGTCCTGTGGAAGGAAATATTGAAACATTTATTAAATGTCTCTTGCTTGTACTTGTAGAAACTGGCTGTCATGAAATGGACATAACATCCTGAATAGAATTGTAAGTCACCCAGTCCATCAGTTTTTTCTTTCTTGCACAAGGTCTTGTCAGTGATCATGTGCAAGGTTCTTTTTGCTGTAGCTGTTCATTTGAAATGGCTAATTTTATCAGTTTCTTTGTCTACTACACTGCACAAAGTAATAGTATTTTTGGTGATATCTCATATGCCCAATACCTAAAAAGGCTAAAAAAAACCTTCCATTTTTTGTCAGAAAACTTTAAGACTCTTCATTGGAATATGCTTGTGAAACTCATTAAATTTTCAGTGAAGAGCCATAAACTATGTTTTTGATACCCAAAAAAATAAATGCAATGGAATTTTATGATGTTTTTTTTTTTTTAGTTTTAGTGAACTGTGAGTGCTGTACATTTCACCGAGTCTGGGTTCTCCGGCTTCCTCCACCCATTAAACTCTTCTCCGACACGATATGACCTTGCCTGTTAAAATGTCGTTAAACCTTAATAATTAAAATAATTAAATTATTTCACTGAGTCAACAGTTTCTAAATGTGATTTAATAAAAAAATATTAGAAATGGACATAAGAGCTGGTAACTGCCACATTATACTTTTGTCTTGACAATTTTTCACACCAGTTCCTCGAAGCATTGTTGGAAACCTCTCCTGGTCCCACACCAAGTGTTTGATATTGATAGAAAAAATATAGGCTATAAACTTTTGATATATCAAATATTTTAGAAAAAGCTAAGAAAAAATACCTGCTGATCTGACAAGTGCTTTTGGAAAAAAGTAGTCCTTAGTCACTTCTTGTCTGTCATTTTGGGTAAATGCCCTGTTGTCAGACACATTTTCAGGTTTATTGATTTTTTTATTTCATTTATTGGTGTTTAAGGTCACATACTTATGCACAATAGCTAATCGTGACCATGACAGTTTTACGTGTGAAGAAGCGGGAGAGAACCACCGAGCATCGACGAGCAACTGTCAGCTCCTCAATATTCTAATTCTGTTTAAGCTCCACGCAAGCAGGGTTACAGTGGTTGAAGACATGTGCACCATCCATATGATTACGCCTTAGTACACAGTGTCATCGTGCCCCCATGTAGGCAACCGGGGATAAAGTGCCTTGTCCAAGGACACAAAATGGGTCATCCCGGATGGGGATCGAACTCGGGATCTCAAGCATAGAAGTCCAACTATCTACCCCTGAGCCACCACATACCCTATTTTCGGGTAAAGTCCCACAAAGTAGCTCTTCTATTTCTCAGGCCATTTTTTTGTAAAATTGCATGTATTTATATTTATTTATTGATGTTTAAGGTCACATATTTCTGTACAATGGCTAATCATGACCACAACAGTTTCACGGGTGGAGGAAGCCGGAGTACCCGGAGAGAACCACCGAACAAAGGCGAGCAACTGTCAGCTCCCCAACATACTAACTCCACACAAGCAGGGTTAGCATTGGTTGAAGACTAGTGCACCATCGACGTGCAGTACGCCTTAGTACACAGCGTCACCGTGCCCCCACGTGGGCAATGGGGGTGAAGTGTCTTGCCCAAGGACACAACGTGGTTGCCGCAGGTGGGATTAGAACCGAGGACCTCTCGGCTTGCAGCCTGCACCTCTACCTACTGAGCCGCCACGCCCCCAAGATTGCACGTGCACAGGCATTTTTTTATTTTATTTTTTATTTTTGTAATTATTTCTTTGCCATCAAAAGTTCATGTTCTTAGTTTGTTTTAACCCTCATAATCTACAGAATATCATGGGTTGTGTATTTCGTCCCTTGAGTACAAGAAGGCTTTGCAATGCTAAAGCATTGCAAAGCCTTCTTGCACTTAAGGGACAAATTTATCAATTTTATTAACTTGGGTAAAAGATCAGACATAAACCATTTAATTTTAATTTTTTTTTAAGTTTGCATTGTTTATAAAAAGAGAGCATGCAGCAGCCAAAAGGACCATGTGGGAAGGCCTGAGAAACAATTTTTTAACTTCTTGGGGTCCCAATAGCATCTGGAAGTATTTTTCATCTCTGATATTTCAGTATTTTGAGATTCCCTTCAGGACCCTTTACCCAAATCATGCATGGTAAACTTTTTATTTTTTTAGATTTGTTGAAATGCTTCAACAAAACCACATGATGTGACTTCTCTTTGGGACAAGCTCAATAAGTGCATGCCAATGAGGGGTCACATGAAAAGGATTTATTAAAAAAAATGAGAAAAATGTTTTTTTTTCAGTTGAATAATTTGTAAATGTTTAAAACACACTGGTATTGGAGAGATACCAAAACTGCCCAGTTTCAGTTACATAAGTTTTTTGAGTTCTGGGAACTCAAAAATGGTTTTCACAAGTTACAAAATATGATAGCAAAACCATTTCAGGGTAGAAATTAAACCACTTTTTGCCAAGGGATGTATTTGCTATCAAATCCAACATGAATCCTTTGTGTAGTTTTCACAAACTTGACTGTTGAAATGAAGTTATCTCGAACACTGTACAATTCATAAATCAGCCATTTGTGATTTAAGTGATGTAAGTGAAAGTTGGTTCATGAACACCCAATGGAACTTCTCTTCTCCAGATGGTCTAAATCAGATAACAACCAACCAATCAGTTCTGGGTGCTTTTTCTTAGCCAATCAGCTTATTTTTTTACCCTGATTAGTTCCTGTATTGTTGGTATGCATTTTATAATTTGGAAAACAAGTGCAAAGAAACTGATAACACAAAAAAGAACCCTGGCTGAAAGTATCCACCTTGACGTTGGTAGCTGGGCTTCAAACAAAGAGATACTGTACTGACATTTTTCTGGTTATTACAAAGTTTTACGTGAGAATCCAAGAAGATGATTGACGGATTAGTTGCCACTCAATTAAAATAAATGCTCTGTTTATTCTATTTTAACTCATAATATCAAGTTTTGATGATAATTCATAGAAAGTTCTCCCCTAGATCCAGGGTTTTTCTATGAATGAGTGTTAGAAGTTAGCAATTGTATTATCAGAGAAGACTGAGAAGAGAAGAAACGCAAGTTGTTTTCTATGGTAAATATTTCAAATGTGTTATGGTTGATTATTTCATTATTTGGATTTTGATGTTATTTCTTCATTACTGATTAAATTTTAACAAGTTTTGTTGTCTGAACACAGACGGCATTTGCATGGATAACGTGGGTACCCCATGCCATTTTCTGATCAAAATCAATAGTGGGTGTGCCCACCCTGGATTTAAGTCACTGCTCCAACTCTCCTTTCCATTGACCCTATCAAGTTGTTAATGGTCCTTTGTGGAATGTAATTCCATTCCTGAAAGGCCTGCGTGAGCTGAGCAACGTTGTTTGGGATGTTGATGCACCTCCCAACCCTCCTGTCCAACACGTCCCACAAATGCTCGATTGGGGACAAATCTGGACTGTAGGGTGGCCAATGAAGACACTGTTTTGGTTGAGGGAGTCAGGACAAACCCTAGCTATTTGCAGCCTTGCATTATCCTGCTGCAAAGTAAGGTTACACGCATGGATAAGTGGAAGGACGTGAGTCATGAGAACCTGATCCCGATATCTTACAGCTGTAAGATTGCTCTGGATGACCACGAGAGGTGTTTTCATTCCATAAGAAATTCCCCACCCCCAAAACCATAATAGTCCCTCTCCCGAATCTGTCAATTTCTTTTATGCAGAATATCGCTCACCTCAACGTTGATAGCAATGTTGTTATTCATCTGACCTGTAAAGCATGAACCAAGACTTGTCAGTGAAAAATGCTCATCTCCAGTGGGTCAAGTGAAACCGATTTGGTGCATGTGCCCGCAGACATTGCAATCTATGTTGACGTTGCCTGGGTGTAACTTGTGGACCACACAGGGACCTTAAATTGAACTCCTGCAACTGATTCCTAACTGTTCTTGGACACACTCGGTGACCATGAGGGCCAACAGCCTGACTCGCTGTCTCTGTCGCCATCTGAAATCGGTTATGGAGGTGTGAGAGATGTGTGCCTCTATCTTGATTTGGCAATGTAATACGCTGTCTGTTCCTGGGATGGTGAGCTAATCTTGCTGGGGCTCTGAGATGACCAACTCAATGAGCTATCGTTGACTCATGGACCCCAAATTACTGGGCGATGAGACATTGCGACTGACCCTGCATAATTAGAAGAGCAATATCCCTACCCCTATCAACTTATGACATTTGCAGCATTTTGCTTTTCAATCGAGTTGAAATGAAATGTTGTGCAATCGATAGGTACTGTTTAAAACTTCGATTTGGTATGTTTTCAAGCTCATAGCACGTGAGAGTGCCCCGGATGCATGCTTTGTCGAAATATCTGTAGAAAGCATGCAGCATTCATTGCATGTGGTCATGGTTGACTGAATTTTAACCAAAGACTTCAGACAGTATGCTGAGGTAGCTATGTGTCATATTTTACTGCATTTGGTCTATGAATAAAAAAATTGTATTACCAAAACTGAACTTGCGTTTCTATTTTTCTGTCAGTATTGTATACATCCAGGCAGATATATAACATGTTAAATAGAGAGATATGTCTTGATCTGTGAAGCAACAGTTTTTAATAAAACTGTACAGGTTTGGATCTCATCTTTGTCTAGTCAGAGGAGTCAGTTGGTATGGGATATGTACACTCTATTGGCAACAAAACCTCCAACCTAGGGAGGTACACAGTAGTTGTCGGCTATTTCAAGGACCAAGAGTTGTCACTGGTGCTTTGGTTCAAATAAAGATTTGAACACAATGCTTGCAAAAGTCCTATAATTGTCTATGGGAGGTGATAAGGTTGTGAACAGGGTGGAGATGTAGATGTTCAGGCCTGGTTAACTTTCCCCCTAAGACTCCTAGAAAAAAATGTCATTCAATACTATACCATTAATTTGCTACACCAAAATTGGAATCTCTGCAGCAATTTTTTTTTGACATGTTGGTGTGGGAGAGGAGGGATGTTCTGACCAAGATATCTTCTCCATCACCTACTCAAAAAATATTGAAACCCCTATCCTACTTGTCCCTTGGTAAATTATGCTAAAAGATAAATACATGAAAACACAAAATCTCAAACCAATTCACCCTTTGATGGAAAACCTTATAAGTATAAAGTCAAGTTGAACCACTTTAGTTGATTTTCACTCCACATTCTATTTTGTCACTGAACTTGAGCTTGTATGTTTACTCCAGTAAACAAGCACTGCTCAATTTCCCTGTGCAAGGGAATGGAGAAGTGATTGTTCACTGTGATACTGAGGTCGCTTCTGTTCATTGGGAACTAGGCTAAACTGGCTAAACTTATCCTTATGTTTGGGTTGAGGCATGATACTCCAACAGATGTTGACAGTCTTGGTGACCTTCACTGGTCATTGCTTTACACCAGTTTAATTAGCTCATTTTTCAGTAGTAAGAAAAATTGTTTATACAACATTATGTTACAATTTATTGAAAAGTGCCTCAGGTACTCTGTAACAAATTGCAGCAAAACAAATAATTATTTTCAAGGGCTTTCTAAATTAAGACTCTGATAGAATGTGTAATGTTACAAATCATTTCTGAAAAAATTATTGGCAACAGGATTGCCCTTATGTGGGGGCTATTATCCCTGACAGGGAGGCTAGAGTGCCTCCACACCCACTGAACCAACCATGGTTTGGCCCGGTGGGCAAAATTTTTGTTTTTAATGGGTAAAAGTCTCAATATTTATGACTAGAGGCTTTCAGAGTCAAAATGAAACAAAAAAAATTGATTTGCAATGACACATGTTTTTGATGCTCTTGTTCTACAAGCCACACATTTAATAAGTACAATTAACCCCTTTCCTAACATGAAAAGCAGACGGCACTTGCAAACAAAATTCTTGAATAACTAATTTTTTTTAATTTTTTGTCTCAAAAACATAGGCTATGACCCCTCTTTGGAACGAGTTTGTTCCAAAGAGGGTTCATAACCTATGTTTTTGAGACACAAATTGAAAAAATAATGAAAATTAATTCGACACTTTTGTGAATAGCGATGGCCGGTTTTTGCTATTACATTGGGTAAAGGGTTAATTTAAGTCACAACAGAGACTAGAAGTGTGTCGACCAGTGATTGTGAAGAAAGTTTCTGCTATCAGACTAAAATAGAACTCTCACAATGTAATTAACACTGCCTATGTCACAGTGATTGTATCCCAATTATTATTTCTATTGTGCACAAGTACATGTATTTGGCCTTCGGGTGTGCTACTAACCCCTCCCCCCTCCTCCCCCCCAATTGTGGTCTGTAGCCTCTCCCCACAGAACTACCTCTGAAGCACTCCACCAAACGTCAGAACAGATGTGTTAAAAATGACAACAGATTAGCTGAAACAGCAGAGATAAAATGAGTTGTTAACAGGGGGCAGAATTTTGTTGAATTGTTATTTTTACCACCCACACACCGATCCTTTTTGGCACTTTTTTTCCCATCGAGTCCATTCCATTTAGACACACCTCTTACAAAACAATTGATTTGTGGGATTTGTTGTTCTCATATAGTTTCTGACATCTCAAAAACTGGACTATGAGTCCTGCTTACACTCTTTGATGGTTCCTATCCTTTAAGACCAAATTAAATTAACTCAATACAAATCGCAGCATGTGTTGCTGAGTGTCACAGAATTTTTCAGGATGTAAAGTCCTTATTTGATTGTGATAGCCAAAGAGAAGATGCAGTGAAGATGCCGTAAAGAACAGTTTGACCCATCCGATATGGACCAGTGATTATAAATATTCTCCTGTTCATGTTGGATGGATCAGAGACTACCTCTTATGGGTCCTATTATGTTATGTTTTCGTTTATTAGTCTGTGTGAAACACAGACTATTGTTTTTGTACGGTTTCTTTTTCTTTTTTTAATATTTTTTTTCTTCTTCTTCTTATTCTCCTGTCTTCTATGCACTTCCTTGTCCTCACGATAACCCAAAAACGAATCGTCCTATCTCACTGATGTTTGGTTTGCTGATAGACAGTCACAAGTTCTCAGCCACCTATGTTTTTCAGGTTGCTAGTTTTTACTGATTTTATGGGATTTTGCCTTTTTTTTGTTTTCAATAAATATCATAAAATGTTATTGATTAGAATCTATATGTATTTACAAGCTTTTGTCCCACCCTTTATGCTTAAAATGAGATAACAGTCTCAATTGTTATATCCTAATTCTTGAATCTGACATATTTCAAGTTAGTTTAGACTAGTTAAACAACTAAGAATGTTCTCTTGGGCAAAACCTATGCAAATTCCTGCAACATCCGCTACATCCTGCAAAATCTGACCCAAAACACGAAAAGTTTTTAAATGCCTGCATAGTAAAGACCAAATATGATCAAATAGATCTGAAAAAGGCTTTATAAAACAAGAGGTCCCAGCGGCCTTAATTTCTCACCTGATAAAATGGTTCAAAGAAGATTGAGGCCAAATGTGAACCAAGGGGCTTCATTTTATCTGACTCCCCTATGGATGCTATATACCAAATATCAAAAGATTCTGATAATTGGTTCTGGAGAGAAATGGTTTTTAATTTTGCAAATATGCTGACTCTGCATTTTTTTTATGCCCACTACAGAACACCCCTGACGGGCAATTTTTGTTACCATTCAAGTCTACTGATCCTAAGGATGCTTCAGACCAAATAACAGTTCTATGTTCTGTGTTATTTGGGAATTATGGGGGTTTTATAAATATTTCTTTTTTTAGATACGCAAAGTTTTTTTTTCTTGGCATGAGTCAAGTATTTAATACCCAATAATAGCACATACCAAATTTGGTTCAAATCGGACCATCGGTTCAGCAAATAGAAATTTTGGGCAGGGTAAAAAATCTTGCCCCTCCCATTACAAAGGCAAATATTGCTCTACAAACTTACTTTAAACAAACTTGATTCTACACCTCAAAAGGAAGCACCATACCAAAAATCAAGACATTGTATCCACTGGTTCATGAGATTTTAAAAAGATTTTGGAGCATTTTTCCCCCACCCCTTCCTTATGGGACTGGGCATGCTGAATTGAACAAAAATACAATGCCCCTTTGGGGCCATCACTCACAAAAACTTTTTCTTGAATTGACCCAGTGATTTTTGAGTAGAACTCTCTCTCCCACTTTTACTTCTGATAGAGAAGAGCTATGTCGTCTATGACAGGATAGATCTTTGTTGGCACAATATTGCCCTAATAAGAAACAGCCATGTTGCCTCATGCAGGAAAGACATCTTGTGGCATAACAGGTATATTGCACATGGTAAGACAAGCTATGTTGCCTTTGGTAGGAAAGATCTAATGCAATTCATGGTAAAAAGAAGCTGTATTGCCTGTGGTGTTAAAGAAATCCAGGGTGTGTGGGCATGTATATTGCCTCTTATTAGAAAAATCTGTATTGCCTCTGGCAGGTGGATGGATGAACTCAGTTTTCCTATCAAGTGTAGATGACAACAGGTGGTATCTCAGGGAACACTGAAGAGGTTGCTAATGCTGGAAAGTGTTTATTATTATAAATGAATGTGTGGTGTTACTGGTAGTTCATCATTTTATGTTTGAACAGATCAGTTTTAAGCTCAATCCCTAGCTCAGGAGGCTGCTTCTCTGAAAATAGTTCTTTCCGCATCACTTAGGTTATTGGTATTTTTCAGACTGGTGTAGATGGATTTGGGTAATGGGGCTGGAGGGTTGCAGTATTTAGTCGCACAGGTTTATCTTTGGCACTGTTATTTATTTATTGGGATTTACTTTTGACAGCAAGAGTCACCTCGTGTCAGACAGTTTTATGGGTGAGGAAGCCAGAATACCCAGAGAGAACCACCGAGCAATGGCCAGACTGCCCAACGTACTAACCTAATTCAAGTAGCAGGGTTAGCGTTGGTCGAAGACAAGTGCACCATCATCTTGCAGTATGACTTAGTACACAGTGCCTCCATGCCCCCATGTGGGCAATAGGAATGAAGTGCTTTGCCCAGGGACACATCACAGTTGTACCAAGCCATGGATCTTTTGGTTTGAAGTCCAATTCTGTAACCACTGAGCCTTTGGCACTGTTGGGTAAATGAAAACACTAGTGGCTCAAATACTTTTATGTTTGAAATACATCTTCAACTAGATGATTTACAAGAGGTTTAAATGAAGCATTTTGATTCTTGTCATATCTGCTATTGGGAAAAATGCCTTCATGTTTGTCATTTTGCATCTATGTATGATTTACAAGTTCATTACTATCAAGCATCTAGGGATGTCTTGATCCACTTATTTTAACCCTTGTATCCCCTTATTAATTTTATGATAACTACTACTTGTAACCATTGCAGATGTCTTAGTGTTTCTATGTCATTGTTGGCTGCATGTACAAAAACAATTTTAAGATAAAGGCAGCCCACCAGAAGAGTTCTTGAGAAAGAATAAACTTGGGGCAACTTTTTCAATGCAATATAAAAGGGGCAGTTTGCGGCTATCTGGAGATTTAAAGGTTATCACTGTGGGCAATAAGAGGAAGTTAAAACTACTCCCTCACAAGTTGCTTATCAACATACTCTCATATTTTTCAAATTATATTTTTTAATTTCAAGGTATTAAATTTGTTCAGACATAACATGGGTGTGCCAGGATTTTCCACATATTGCACTGGTTAAAATTTGGACTCCTCCAAGGAGCTCAAATATGAACCCCAATGACTTGCTTTCAACAAACTTGAATCTGACCTAGGATGTTTTACACCAAATATCAGAATGATTCTGACTGGTAGTGCAGCAGAGAGTGCGAGTGGACTCTAAATGGAAACCTGTCCCAGACCCTATAATGCTTCCCAGCCCCTGTTCCATCGGCCAACTATATAAGTTATTTATTTTTTGGTGTTTAAGGTCACATATTTCTGTACAATAGCTAATTGTGACCGCAACATGGAGATAAAGTTCAGTTCAGTCAATCGTTTATATCCATGTAACCGATTTTCGAGGACTTCCACCCCAACCAATGATTTCAGCATTTTTTTAATTCCTCCTGTGGTATAGTATGACACTTTACCATTCGATTCTACTGCTCCTGAGGATGTTTCATACCAAATAATGTTTCCCTGTTCCATGTAGTTTTGGGAAAATATGGAAAACATTTCATTAAAATTTTATTTATCAGGTACTTTTGACTCAGCAATACCAAAATTGGTTCAAATTGTTGGCCCAATGTTTCAGAAAACAGAAATATGGTTTGGGCCCAAAAATGCTGCCCTTCACATTATAAAGGGAAATATTGCGCCAAGAACTTTGAACAAATTTTATTCTACACCTCAAAAGGAAGCTCAGCACCAAATATCCAATCATTGTACACACTGGTTTATGAGATTTTAAAAAAATTTAGGAGCATGTTCTCCCGTCCTCTCCTTATTGGGTGGGTCAAATAAATAAAGAACAATTGCCTCAAATTTACCTGAATAGGTCCAGCATTTTTGAAGGAGAATACTACGTTTATTGATGATAGACAATGGATGGAGAGAACACTATAGCTCACCCTGACTTTCAGTCAGATGTTCCAACAATCTAATGCACCGAGTGTAAAGCCAATAAAGTGGCTTTCAGCACTTTTCAGTAAAGCCCTGATAGTGCCTTCTATTACAGGCCCCTGCGAATATTTGATTGTTCAAGTCAAAGTCGAGTCGATCATCAAAATGGAGTCAAAAATAAATTCACGAATATGAAAACCAAATATAAAAAAACAACTTATTAATAAATGTCTCAGTATACATACATTTAATACTGGTTAACCCTTTACCAAACATGAAAAGCAGACGACACTTGCAAAAAAAATTTTTGAATAACTAATTTTTTTCATTTTTTGTCTCAAAAACATAGGTTATGACCCCTCGTTGGAACGAGCTCGACGAGCTCGTTCCAACGAGGGGTCATAACCTATGTTTTTGAGACAAAAAATGAAAATATAATGAAAATTTATTGGCGATTTTTGAGAATAGCGCTGGCCGGTTTTGGCCGTTACGTTGGGTAAAGGGTTAAATTGTCAAAGAAATGCGAGGAATTTAGTGCGAACGGCAAGCACATGTCATCAACATTGGAACTTACAGTGTATTACCAATGTCATTCGGAATCACATGTGTTGCATGATTCCAAATGACAATGGTAATACACTCATATTGTACAGTGGATAAAGCCATGTCCACATACACATGGAATACATGTAAGACTTTGTACAAAACCCCAAGAGACAGGGACTGCATCTCACCTCTGGTACACTTCAGAAAGAAGCATCCATCACTTCATGATATGGAAAGATCAGACAATGTCAAGCTTAAAGTCAAGAAGGGAGCAAAGCAATCACAGGTACATACAGATTCTTTGTCTCCTATTCAACCATACGTTCAAATGTGCTGCATTGTTAACGTACAAACTGTTGAATGTTAGCATATGTGGATAAATCATCCGCACAATGCCAAAACAATCCTAATGTGGCTATTTTAAACTGAAAATATCGCGTATGAAATCACACTTGGACACCTGGCTTGGGCCAACTTGGTTTGAATTCGATGTTCATTCGACATAAACATTTTTTTGGCATGTTCGAGTCAAAAGCAGAGTCAAAAGAAAACCCATATTTTCAGGGGCCTATTCTAGCACTCGACCAGTTAAAAATGATTTATTTTCCTCTTTGAACAATATAAATATTAGAACCTCACTATTTGTGCTCAAGAAATCTCACTATTTCAAACTCCATCAACTTAACAGGTCTGCTATTCACTGTTTCGTTAGATATAGGGTTAAATCAGGGAGTTAGGGGATAATTAGTTCTAAGACTGCATGCAATTGACCTTTTGATAGGTCTTTGGGTAAGGAACCCAAACAAAAACAATACAATTTACAAACAGACAGATGTTATATATAATTCAGAGAGTTTTGCAACAATATTTTTATTTACAAAATATGCAATCTGAATACAAGATAAATAGGAGTTCTTTAAAATTCAAACATAACCATATTTATCAGTGTTACAGAGTTTGAGTACAGAAAATACACTTTTAATTCAACCTTAGACACAGGAAACATAAATTAAATAATCACATCAGGCTGCCCAATATCTCGTTTTTCAAGGGGATTCAGGAAAGATTCCAATACTCAAGGATATTCCACGTCCTTTACAAGGGATTTTCCAAATTTGAGGATTTTCAAGGAACCACAGAAAGACTGATATAATTAACCCTTTACCTAATGAATCTCCTGCATCTGCCAGATCAGCTCATTCCAATGAGGGGTCACATGATATGGTTTTGTTGAAATTTGAAGAAAAAACTTCAACAAATAGCAATTATAATAATAAATTTTGATATTCTCTGTGTTGGGTAAAGGGTTAAGGTATTTCATTTATTAGAGATCAAACTTTATCTAGATAAACACACATAGGGCTCAACTACAAACTTACTGAAGAATTTCAATGAGTTTTCCATTACTGTTATTATCCAGGGCTGGGGCCAGAGTACTCAGTACTCAAAGTACCAGTTTTTGACAAAGTACTCATTACTTGCACTTGTAAAATTTCAAATACTCATACTCATTACTTTCAGGTCAATACTCTTGAGTTGAGTATTTTACAAGTAATTTAAATGAAAAATTTAAAGATATAAAAATGTATTTGATCTATTTGCTGGTATACTTGGTTTTAGCTGAAGTCATCTATTCAGTGATACATTGCAAGCCTTTTGTGGCTTTGTTTTTACCAAAAATAGTTGTGAAGAATGAATGAAAGGTTTCTGCACGCCGAAGGCGCACAGGGATGATGTGGGATTGAAATCCCTTGCGACCCTAATAACTTTATTTGCTTATAAATCCACAAGAGTTGGGAGTGAGAGCCAATAATCTTATTATGTTTGAGTGTGCGACTGGCAGTAGGGTAGTGGGTTGAGAAATGGCGAGGAATTTGCATAATTACAAGAGTTCTACTACGTGTTTGCTAAGAGAAGTGGGCAAATTTATGGTAATATTGAAACTGGTTTGGAGGTTATTTTAGAAAAAAGAAATCCAAACAGTTGCTGGTTTGGGAGCAGCCCTAGCATATTCCTTAATGGTTACAAAAAGGAAAAAATCCACGAATATGTATTTTTAAAAGCTGGGAGTCATCCATCAGTCTATAAGGGAGAGTGGATGCTGAGTAATGGCCATCCGGTCTGCCTTCAGGGGGAACAGATGACGGGATGATTGGAGGGGGAAAAAAACACACACACACACCCTCTCACAGACACACACCCTCAAGCCTTTAATAGGGCTGTTAAATCTTTTTTCAAATGTTTATTTATAATGTACACTCGTCCCCAGCCAGACAAGCTTGTTTCAATCCTTGCCTGGTGTTTGGTGGTTTCCTGTATATGTTAACAGAAAGGTTAGTTGTCAGTTGGTCAGTTGTTTTTATCTCCTTTATTTAATCTGATTAGTATTTAAACATGTTCAGAATTAGCCAAACATATAAACAATCATATTAAAATGATTTATTATTAGTTTACCAATAAGATGGTATGACCACTGATTTTGGATGTTCACTATTGTTTTGATATCATCCGAGTATTATTTTACATACATTCAATAGGGATTATTGTGAACCAAGTGCCATACTCTCAAGGGTTAACTGATTTCAATAACACCTTTCAGCTTACATGGTAAACATGCCCACTAAATTATTTACTGGTGTTTAGGATCACATATTTCTGCACAATGGCTAATTATGCCAGCAACATGGAGATAAAGCCAAGTTTAGTCAATTGTTTATACACATCTTGCCAATTTTAGAGGACTTCCACCCCAAGAATTGGTGATTGGGTCCTATTTTATCAGTAAAACAGAGCTTGTTCACCACAGTACCACAGTAAACAAGCACTGCTTCACTACACAGGGATGTCCTCTAATTAACTTATTACCCTTAAAAATGTGACGCAAGACAAAATTGGGCTGTTTTTATTCACTGGCAATATTAACAGGTTGAGGGCTAGCTTGTGTGTTTCTGGTGGTCTGAATTTGTTATTTACACAATCTGTTTTATTACAAGGGCACTCTCCAATAATTTGAGATAAAACAAATTTATATAACAAAATATTATTTGCATTTGACTGAATATGATGCATGGGCAAGGAAAATGGCTTCTTCTCCGGTGCCCTCATTTTTTTTGAAAGCCCTAATAGTGGCTTCTTGAACTCCACCAGTTAATTCGACAATTTTAATGGACATGCACTGTACATTGTAATGGGGTTGCAAGTAAGAGCAGACAAAATGTAGTTTAAAGACAAAGCACCATTATCGCAGCTCATGTTTGGGTTAATTCCAAAACATGACTCAATATTATCCATCAAATACTGGCATCTTAGTGCAAGCCAAAACAAAATGTTTATGGACTAAAACGATTATATTTGTATCAGAGGCATAGACAAGAGGATGCAAATTCGGTTTCTCCAACCCTCCCCTCAAAAGAATGTTGAACCATTTGCAGAATTGGTGGTAAATCTTTCAGACCTTTAGTCTTGGAAGTATATATGAATTAAAATGGAAAAGGAGAATGGCCAGGTACAAGTCAATTTCTGCACAAGACAACCTGTACCAGTCAAGTCGTGACCCCAAAAAAGTGAACTCATACCCACTGTTTGCAAGACATATACTACCCAAAATAAGTCAACTCGTACCGTATACCGAATGGGTCTTTTTTTACTTTTTTCAAATACTGTATTATTACCATCATCTTTTCATGACCAGTAAATTGTTCTTTCACCAATCAGTGTTTTGTTAATGTTATTAGCTCACCTGACTGAAAGTCAGGGTGAGCTTTTCTTATCACTCTTCGTCCGTCGGCCGTCGGTCGTCTGTCGTCCGTCGTCCTGCATGAAGGTGGTGTTTGAGCCTCTTTCTCCTAAACCCCTGGCCACATTTTAATTAAATTTCATGTAAGTAGTGGTTATATAGGGGCATTTTGATTTTTATCCAAATTAGGTTTCGGCTCATACTGAGCAGAGGTGTGGGGAAAAAATGGCCAAATTTTTTGAAAATCTTCTTCTAATGAACCACCAGTAGCAGAGACTTGATATGTGGTATACAGAGTCCTTTTGAGGTTTAGAATCAAGTTTGTTCAAGAGAAGTTTGTCAGGCATTATTTGCCTTCGTTATGGGAGGGGCAAAAATTTTGGCCACGCCTAAAATTTCTCTTTTCTGAACCGTGAGGTCGATTTGAACCAAATTTGATATGAGATGATAATGGGTCATAAGTAGTTGATTGATGCAAAAAAAATTTTCTCATTGCCCCGTGGGAACCTCAGGAGCTAAAAATAGGAAAAACCTTAAAACTGCCATATCTCCAAAACTACACAGCACAGAGAATTCTTATTTTGTATAAAGCTTACTTTTATCCAGTAGAATAGAATGGTTAAAAAAAATCCCTATCGGTTTGATCACAAGGTACTTTTTCAGGACTTTGAAAAAGTGCTGAGTCAGCACTTTTTAACACTGTAGGCAATGGGAAAAACATTAAAAAATCTTCTTTTCCAGATCCAGCAGGCAGAATCTTTTGATATTTGGTATGCAACATTGTAGGGTGGATCTGATTCAAGTTTGTTCAAATCGGCCCCCTAGGTTCATATTTGGGCTCAGTATAGGAGCCCGATTTCAAACTTAGTGCATTTCAGGCAAATTTCTTCAAAAATCTTCGTCTCCAGATCCAGCAGGCAGAATCTTTTCATATTTGATTTGCAACATTGTGGGGTGGATCTGATTCAAGTTTGTTCCAATCGGCCCCCTGGATTCATATTTGGACTCACTATAGAAGCCCGAATTCGAACTCGGTGCATTTCAGGCAAAGTTCTTCAAAAATCTTCTCCAGATCCAGCAGGCAGAATCTTTTGATATTTGGTATGCAACATTGTGGGGTGGATCTGATTCAAGTTTGTTCAAATCGGTTCCCTGGATTCATATTTGGACTCACTATAGAAGCTTGAATTCGAACTTAGTGCATTTCAGGCAAATTTCTTCAAAAATCTTCTTCTCCAGATCCAGCAGGCAGAATCTTTTGATATTTGGTATGCAACATTTTGGGGTGAATCTGATTCAAGTTTGTTCAAATCGGCTCCCTAGATTCATATTTGGGTTCACTATAAAAGCTCGAATTCGAACTTAGTGCATTTCAGGCAAATTTCTTAAAAAATCTTCTTCTCCAGATCCAGCAGGCAGAATCTTTTCATTTGGTATGCAACATTGTGGGGTGGATGTGATTCAAGTTTGTTCAAATCGGCTCCCTGGATTCATATTTGGGCTCACTATAGAAGCCCGAATTCGAACTTCTTCTCCAGATCCAGCAGGCAGAATCTTTTGATATTTGGTATGCAACATTGTGCGGTGGATCTGATTCAAGTTTGTTCAAATCGGCCCCCTGCGTTTATATTTGGGCTCAGTATAGGAGCCCAAATTTGAACTTAGTGCATTTCAGGCAAATTTCTTTGAAAATCTTCTTCTCAAGATCCAGCAAGCAGAATCTTTTGATATTGGGTATGCACCATGCTTAGGGGGGTGAGATTCAAGTTTGTTCAAGCCAAGACCCTGGGTTCATATTTGGGCTCACTGTGGTAGCCTGAATTATAACTTAGTTCAAAATGAGGAATTTTCTTTAAAAATCTTCTTCAGATCCAGCAGTTGGAATGTTTTGATATTTGGTATGCAGCATCCTTAGGGGGGTGAGATTTAAGTTTGTTCAAGCCATGTCCCTAGGTCCATATTTGGACTTACTGTGGGAGTCTGAATGATAACTTAGTTCAAACTGAGGAATTTTCTTTAAAAATCTTCTTCAGATCCATCAGTCGGAATGTTTTGATATTTGGTATGCAGCATCCTTAGGGGGTGAGATTCAAGTTTGTTCAAGACATGTCCCTAGGTCCATATTTGGACTCACTGTGGGAGCTTGAATTGTAACTTAGTTTAAAATGAGGAATTTTCTTTAAAAAGTCTTCTTCTTCAAAATATCCTAACAAGACAAATCCAACAAGACAAATCCTTGGGTCCTGCGAGTCGGATATTTTAGTTTCAGTTGATTCTCAATTTGATTCTAGTTTAAAACTTGTGAGTCAAGTCATTTTTCGAGTCGATTCTTATAAAACCGATAGCCCGATTTCTTCTCAACAGAGAGGGATTTAACGTTCTTTCATCACGTAAATGTGACTTTTAATCAGCTAACTATTCAAGGTATACATATTTTAGTACATGCTACAAACCTTTCTTGCCTATTAAAATCTCCAAGTAACAATATTGACAAGTTTCAACACTTTTTCCAAATTAAGGAATGACATATTGGGTTGTTCATGCAATCAAAACACCAATAACAGATTAAGTGCCCTCGGAGCATTCGAGTCTGTATTATTCTGTTAAATGGAAGTACACAGACTGGAGTGTTTGGAGTGCTCTTCATTCTACACAAATAGAGCTATCTACCATCCATTGGGCGTTTCACCTTGAGAGCAAAGCCTTATCTTCAGGTGATGAACCTCGTTGCGACTTATGTATAATGCCGACTTTACTAAGGCCGCAATGTGGCGTCAGTAAATTGAGTTGGTATCATTTTGCAGTGATTCCAATAGAGTTTTGTATTATTATTTATTTATTTATTGATTTTTAAGGTCACATATTTATGCACAATGGCTAATCATGACCGTGACAGTTTTACGGGTGGAGGAAGACGGAGTACCCGGAGAGAACCACCGAGCAACGATGAGCAGCTGCCAGCTCCCCAACATCGTAACTCCGCACTGCAGCACAGGCAGTGTTAGATTGGTTGAAGACATGCGTACCATCGACGTGCAGTACGCCTTAGTACCCGGCGTCATCGTGCCCCCACGCGGGCAATGGAGATGAAGTGTCTTGCCCAAGGACACAACACGGTTGCCGCAGTTGGGATTCGAACCGAGGACCTCTCGGCTTGCAACCTGCACCTCTACCTACTGAGCCACCGCACTCCCTAGGGTTTTGTAACATACTTTCCTATTTCTTTCATGGCCAAACTGGATTATTGCATCGTTTAAAAAAAGAACTCACAATGAAAACTCTGAAAATGAAAATGGGACTGACACGACTCGAGAAAAAGGAAATCTGCGAATCGGAGACGAGTCGAGTTGATTTTGAGCTCCGACACGAGATTCGACTCGAAATTCGAGTAATTGCAGGGCCCTAACAAATCCAAACAAGTCCAAAACTTTTTTTTATCATTAATTATAGGGGAAAATAATTTAAAAAAAAAAAATGCCACCTCTTTATGTTCTAAGTCAGAAAAGGGCCATAACTCTGTCAAAAAATATCGGACCAAGCCAACTATCAATCCCAACCTCTTTAAAATGGTTATAAACAACCTGTATTATGTGATTATAAATCTATGTACAAAATTCTGTTTCATTTCATTCAGTCAAACTACAGTTATCATCTCGAAACCAATATTAACATGTCTTTTAAATCAGGAAAGAGCCATAACTCTTCCAAAAAATACTGGACCTAGCCCACTATCAATCCCAACCTGTATTATATGGTTATAAACCTATGTACAAAATTTTGTTTCATTCATTCAGTCAACTAAAGTTATCGTCTGGAAACCAATATCAACATGGTTAAAGGGCTATAACTCCGACAAAAAATAGCGGTCTGATCTCACTATCAATTCCAACCTGTATTGTGTAGTTATAAACCTATGTATAAAATTTTGTTTCATTTCGATCAGTCAAACTTAAGTTATCGTGCAGAAACCATATTTTTGGGACTGACATTCTGACATGCATACAGACAAGGCTAACACTTTGTGTCCCATACAATCACTATTTAGCTAGAGCAAGAGTCTGTTTCAATAGGACAGGTAATTTCAATAGTTATATCGTTTTGTTTTGTTTTTTTCTTTACCCTTCTCATATAGTTTTGCCCAAAACCTCAAAATAAATGGGCATTACGTGTTCAGTCCATTAAAGGCCCGGTTTTCATCACTCCTGATTTCCAGTGCTAAACTAAGGGTGACGAACCTGGTTTGTGGGGTCGTACTAAATACAGTAAGTCCCTAATAAGTCCCTAAGTCCCCTCAAGTACTGATTACAGCAAGTCCCTTTAAAACACATCATTTATCATGTAAAGCACTCACAAAATTTAACCTCAGACATGAATTTGCAAAGGACTGTCAAATTTGTTTATAATGTGCAATTATTAAGTATATATCAAACATTTTCATCGATAAATTCGGAACTTTTTTGTTGTTTAAAAACAAACACTTCAGAAATTCACGTTGGCAGTTTCGTTGTTTTTAATTACTTATTACATTATTTACTGAAATTGTAATTTTCAAAGCATGCTTCTCAATGATGATTTTTGAAAATTATTTTCTAGATTTAATTCACAAAACATGACGAAATTAAAGCAAGCTTGCTATTAGGTGTTTGCGTTTGTTTGACCCATTACGACTTGTGTCGACTAGTTTTGCATAAATTATTTATTTATTTATTTATTTATTTATTTATTTATTTATTTATTTATCTGCACTTTTAGCAGCCAAGATCGGACCAGAGAGATTTAATTGTGGATGAAAGCTGGACAGAACTTAAGCACTAGCTTGTTTTGAACAGGTAAAATGTTAGTGTGCTCTAGCTGTCAGACCTTCTTTAAACATGATAAAAGTTGTACTTTTATCTTCTTTAAACATAATAAAAGTTGTACTTTTATTTTACACATTCGCGACTTGGAGATCGTTGTTCAAAACAACAAAAGATTGTCGAGCATTTACTGCTTTTAAAATTGAAAAAAAACAAATAAAAACAAAAATAAATAGTCAACATGCAGTTCTATGATAAAGTCTCTAATTTTTATTTTTTGATGCTATTAGCAGTGTGTTTTGAGGGACTTGCTGTATTTTGTATCCGAGGGGACTTCAGGACTTAGGGACTTATTAGGGACTTGTTGTATTTAGTACAGCTGCGGTTTGCATTACTATCTATAGCATTGGGAAAATAAGAAGTGTAACCAATTAAGCATGTTCTCAGTACGGCCTGACACAAAAAAATCTCACCTCGCGAACTAAATGTCGAACAGGCAAGATTTGAATCAATCAAAAGACAAGACGCACTGTCACAGTGCCGAAGCTACGACGATTCATGCAACGCCAATGATGTTTTAAAACTCTTTGGTGACATAAAAACTCATTGGTGACAAATTCGTTGGTGACAGACCGACCGACATTACCACATATAGAGCTGCTCGTCGCAGCTAAAAACTATTTTGTTTGAAAATGCATAACCACAAGAAAATTATGAATTTGACAGGTTAACGTGTCGAAAAAGTGTCAATAATACGACATTTTAATTCGCGGAGTGCTATTCTGTTTTCGACACACTGACCTGACCATAATCCTGCCCATTAATTATTACCAACCAATGAGATGCCGGCACAAATATATGTGACATCCCACCAATGCTCACGGCATACTGTAAGAAAAAATGAAAGTGTCAATGACACTGTAGCTCAACTTGACAAACTTGAACTTGGTAAGTTATAAATGAAATGGCAAAATTGAAGATCATTGGTACCAATGTCATTTTTTTTGCCAGTGGCAACATTTTTTGACAGAAACCGAAGAAAATCGATAGCTCCCATCTAGAAGCCTCCCCAAACAAGCATGCCAGGTTTCAAAGCAATCTGATCATAAATGTGCCCTGTAGGGTGTATAAAAGGGAAATATTGTGGTCTGACTAGACTAAATTCTAAGAACGTTGGCCGTAGCAACATTTTTTGACGGAAATGGAAGAAAATCCATAGCTCCCATCTAGAGGTCACCGTAAATAAGCATACCAGGATTCAAAGCAATCTAATCATAAATGTGCCCTGTAGGGTGAGCCAAAGGGAAATATTGTGGTCTGACTAAACTAAGTTCTAAGAATGTTGGCCGCAGCAACATTTTTTGACGGAAATTGAAGAAAATCGATAGCTCCCATCTAGAGGTCACCCCAAACAAGCATGCCAGGTTTCAAAGCAATACGATCATAAATGTACCCTGTAGGGTGTGCCAAAGGGAAATATTGAGTCTTCTGACTAAACTAAGTTCTAAGAACGTTGGCCGCGGCAACATTTTTTGACAGAAATTGAAGAAAATCGATAGCACCCATCTAGAGGTCTCTCCAAACAAGCATACCAGGTTTCAAAGCAATCTGATCAAAAATGTGCCCTGTAGGGTGTGCCAAAGGGAAATATTGAGGTCTGACTAAACTGAGTTCTACGAACATTGGCCGCCGCAACATTTTTTGCCGGAAATTGAAGTAAATCGATAGCTCCCATCTAGAGGTCACCCTAAATAAGCATACCAGGTTTCAAAGCAATCGAA
Source organism: Pictodentalium vernedei (assembly GCA_031216915.1). Taxonomy (NCBI): domain Eukaryota; kingdom Metazoa; phylum Mollusca; class Scaphopoda; order Dentaliida; family Dentaliidae; genus Pictodentalium; species Pictodentalium vernedei. Next base: position 307,748,618 of record CM062289.1, read on the forward strand.
TCATAAATGTGCCCTGTAGGGTGTGCCAAAGGGAAATATTGTGGTTTGACTAAACTAAGTTCTAAGAACATTGGCCGCGGCAACATTTTTTGACGGAAATTGAAGAAAATCGATAGCTCCCATCTAGAGGTCACCCCAAACAAGCATGCCAAGTTTCAAAGTAATCTGATCATAAATGCGACCTGTCAGGTGTGCCAAAGGAAACTGTGGACGTACGTACTAATGTACTAACATACTAACGTACTAACGTACGTACGTACGTACGCCGACGGACGAGAAGTGATGGCAATAGCTCAGCTTGACTTTGTCAAGTTGAGCTAAAAATGTAGAACATCTTAGTGCGGATCCAAGGTGATTTGTATTCGCAGCAGAAAGGTGTATCTTTAAAAAATTAACTGGTTGTGTTTGTGTTCAATGCCGTTCATTTAAATTCATTCACATTTCTTTTTATTAAACCCGTGGAAAAATATGTGTGAACGGTAAGCTCTACGGAGTCGACAGCACTCATTACAATTTAAGCCCACCATATAAAAATTTGATAAACTATTATTTATAAATTTAATAGTTTAGCAAAAGAGCTAGCCGTCTTTCAATGATTGTGGGTGGCTCCTAAGATTTTGTCCAGAAATTTTAAGAATTAGTCACCACAACAAGTGACGTGAAAATCCTCCAATAAATAAATAACACATAAATACCACACTCGTGTCTTTTGCCCCCTCCCCACCTCCAGTGTTGATTTTTTCTGAAGTTTATCCCAAGATTATAAACTGAGAGAGAGGACTGAAAACTAATTGTCACCCGCTTTTTGAAAAAAAAATGGAGATATTCAATTCGGGGTGTCCTTCCGTCCTTTTGAGTATTTTGTTTCCAGACTCTAACTTTCCTTACCGTCAGTCGATTTCGATGAAATTTGGGTAGTAGATCACTTTCATCAACTGAGGGTCCAAGTTCGAACATGGGCATTTTCCGCGCATATTTAATTAGGTTGCTTAAATTTGATTGGCTGATGGTTTCCCGACTCTTTCCTTAGAGTCATCTGATTTCAATGAAATTTCATATATGGATTACTTTTATCAATACCTAGGTCAAGTTCAAATGTGGGAAATTTTGTACAGAAAATCTGTCTGTCTGCCCATACATCAACGTACCTCGGACTAAAAGCCGTATTTATTAACCGATCTTCACGAAACTTCTTGTGTATCTTTGTTATCATTGTGAGACCAGAATATGTCTTTTAGGGTTTGGTCCAAAATTCAAGATGGCGACCAGCGGCCATTTTGTTCCGAAATGGGGTGTTATAAGTTTTTTGTACAGAACTTCTATATGAAAGTTCGGATTTGAATAAATTTTTGTATGAATGTTTAGTAACATGCAATACATCACATATAATACGGGTTTTGTTCTCATGCATAAATTATGTAAATTAGGGAAACTTCGATTTATTCAGTGCTGCCATGCTTACACACAGAAAGTGAACACCTTCCGTGTTTTTCGTTTCCAGACTCTAAACTTTCCTTACAATCAATTTCGATGAAAAGTGGGTGGTAGTAGATCACTTTCATCAATTGTGGGTCCAAGTTCGAATAGGGGCAATTTCTGTGCATATTTAATTAGGTTGCTTAAATTTGATTGGCTGACAGTTTGCAGACTCAAACTATCCTTAGAACCAACCAATTTCAATGATTCTTGGTGACTTCAACATGGATCCTTCAAATTCACATTTTACCACTCTTCTTCATCGGTATAATTTTCTACAGATTGTGAATGAACCTACTCATTTTCATGGCAACATTTTGGACTTCATCATTACTTCTTTTGCAGCTCTACAAAGTCAGACTCTCCCAGTACCATATACAGATCACAATATTATCTGAACATCACTTCCAAGGTTTCATTAATTTCCAATCACAAGCTTTACAGGTTGGTTAACACTTTTCACATCAGTTTAATGTAACATGTCTTATACAGTCTTAATTTGTAGTGATTCTCACAGTTATACTCCACATCCCTTTACTTGCTTTGACAGTGACCTCCGTGAAAATAAATCTAATAACCACTGTCTGAAGCACTGTCTGTTCTGTATCTTCTAAATAACTTCCACTTGTAACTCAACTATATTCCACTGGATGCATTAATTCCCCTTGAAACTGCTGCCCAGCGGGAGACATGAATTCACTGAATTTGCTTGTTTTCTCTGTTAAATGAATGTAAAGTTATTCACATTGCCAAGTGATCCTGTTCGACTATTAATTTGAAGTTAACATGTGCAAAACAATAGACTGCTAAGAGTCAGTGAACAAAAGAAGCTTTAAACAATAATAAGTAGTAGTTCGATTATGTCACTGGTTGCTATTACCCCTGTCATGATTGTCTTATTAAAAGATTATTGCCACAGGTTTTAATGACTGAACAAACAATTGTAATCATCTTCACATGTTTAACAGGTTCAGTAGACTTTGTGAGGTGTGACTTTTGTATCCACAGCCACGGAAAGGGAAGGGTTGGGTGCTGGAAGGGGACATCACCTCACCGGGTTCGATATCGTCCAACCCCAACACACTGTTCAACACAATATTTGTGTGTGTGTGTGTGTGTGTGTGTGTGTGTGTGTGTGTGTGTGTGGGATTGTCTTACCAACTTGACGAGGTAACTAGACAAAAGAGTTTGAGTGTTTTGCCTTACCGAGGTACAAAAGACAAAAGAAACCCTTTACCTCGGTTGTTTTCCCAGAACTGTACCGGCAAAACGAGGTAGAAACCGTTAGTTCACACAAAGGACAAACAATGGGGTACCTCGGTATGTAGGGAAGACAAGACTCTGTGTGTGTGTGTGTGTGTGTGTGTGTGGGTTTGTCTTACCAACTTGACGAGGTAACTAGACAAAAGAGTTTGCGTGTTTCGCCTTACCGAGGTACAAAAGACAAAAGAAACCCTTTACCTCGGTTGTTTTCCCAGAACTGTACCGGCAAAACGAGGTAGAAACCGTTAGTCCACACAAAGGACAAACAATGGGGTACCTCGGTATGTAGGGAAAACAAGACTCTGTGTGTGTGTGTGTGTGTGTGTGTGTGTGTGTGTGTGTGTGTGTGTGTGTGTGTGGGTTTGTCTTACCAACTTGACGAGGTAACTAGACATAAGAGTTTGCGTGTTTCGCCTTACCGAAGTACAAAAGACAAAAGAAACCCTTTACCTCGGTTGTTTTCCCAGAACTGTACCGGCAAAACGAGGTAGAAACCGTTAGTCCACACAAAGGACAAACAGGGGCACCTCGGTATGTAGGGTAGACAAGACTGAGGGTGTGTGTGTGTGTGTGTGTGTGTGTGTGGGTTTGTCTTACCAACTTGACGAGGTAACTAGACAAAAGAGTTTGCGTGTTTCGCCTTACCGAGGTACAAAAGACAAAAGAAACCCTTTACCTCGGTTGTTTTCCCAGAACTGTACCGGCAAAACGAGGTTGAAACCGTTAGTCCACACAAAGGACAAACAATGGGGTACCTCGGTATGTAGGGAAAACAAGACTGTGTGTGTGTGTGTGTGTGTGTGTGTGTGTGTGTGGGTTTGTCTTACCAACTTGACGAGGTAACTAGACAAAAGAGTTTGCGTGTTTCGCCTTACCGAGGTACAAAAGACAAAAGAAACCCTTTACCTCGGTTGTTTTCCCAGAACTGTACCGGCAAAACGAGGTAGAAACCGTTAGTCCACACAAAGGACAAACAATGGGGTACCTCGGTATGTAGGGTAGACAAGACTCTGTGTGTGTGTGTGTGTGTGTGTGTGTGTGTGTGTGTGTGTGTGTGTGTGTGTGTGTGTGGGTTTGTCTTACCAACTTGACGAGGTAACTAGACAAAAGAGTTTGCGTGTTTCGCCTTACCGAGGTACAAAAGACAAAAGAAACCCTTTACCTCGGTTGTTTTCCCAGAACTGTACCGGCAAAACGAGGTAGAAACCGTTAGTCCACACAAAGGACAAACAATGGGGTACCTCGGTATGTAGGGTAGACAAGACTCTGTGTGTTTGAGGTTAAAAAATCGCACTGGCACAGACATTTCCTACTGAAACCTTTTTTTCTTTTAATATGCTGCTGAAAAATTGTTTTCATTTACTGAACCCTGATTGGTTTCAAACATGACAAAAAAGTACATAAAATTGATTTAAACTAAGTGATGAGCTTAGGAACTGGTTAAACTGACTGGCAAAAATTGATGTTATTCATTGATGGGCTCTAATTTAGTCCTTACAAGGATGTTACGCAAGCTTTTGTTTTTCTTATAGGCGATGACAGGTCGAAGATTCAAAGGTTCATTTAATTTAGCATTGGTAAAATTGAATTCATCTTTTAACATTTTTGCTATTTCGATATTCATTCTGTTGTACGTTAAAGTGAAAGGAATGATGGACCTCCTTTCGCATTCGCCCTCTGATATGTTCATACCAAATGGCCAAAGGGTTTGAAGCGTATTGATCCAAAAAGCTTCACGTTTTTTTCTAAATTCATCCGTTTCTTCTAATGTGTCTTTAATTGGTGGTTGTTCAATAGGATGGATTTCGAAATCGTCCAAAGAATGGCCAGGAAGGTTAAAATGTTGTGCTACTGGGGCATCAGCATTATGTTTTATATCCTGTTTGTGTCTAGTAGCACGTTCTCGAAAAGGATTTTGACTTTGACCAACATACTGTTTCCGACATCACTTACAAGTGATAAGGTAAATAATGTTTGGTGAATCACAATGGAGGGGGTTACGGATCTGATAATGATTTTTCGTTTGTTCAGAGGAAAATTCCTCTTTCTGATCAGGCATAAAAGTATGCAGTCTACAACGAGGCTTTTTGCAATTAAATACCGCGCCACTACCATTCTGCAACGGTCTGTTGTGTTCAATCTTCAGTGGTTCAAAATCGGTAGTTTCAGCTGGACTTTCGAGCTTTTTCAGGGTTTGGGATTTCAGGCTACGCAAGAGGCGCAGCGAGTACCCTCTCGATCTGAGGGCGCCAAATAGAGTAGAACAAGCCTCATTGAAATTTACCTTATCACTTGAATTGCGGTGGAAACGAATGAGTTGTGATTTGATGATACCTTTAAATGTATGTTGAGGATGAAATGATTTTGTGTGCAACAATTGATGTGAATCAGTTGGTTTAAAATATACTTTATAATCTAAATGACCGGACGCCTGAAATTGCTTGCCTTTATACACGGTCACATCGAGAAAATCAACAGAATTTTCACTGATAGTAGCTTTCAATTTAATATTTGGATCGTGATTGTTCAAAATTTCTAAAAATTCATCAAAATCTTCTTTTGAATGTTCCCAAATAATAAAAATGTCATCTAAATACCTGAGATATATGAGAGGATGCTTTGCACATTTGCTTAAGGCATTTTCCTCCCATTCCGCTACATAATTGCTTGCAAAATTAGGACTGAATCTTTTGCCCATAGGACAACCCATTATTTGTAGAAAATATTCTCCATTGAATTGAAAGTCATTACCTTTTAAGCTCATCTCTAAAAGATCCAAAATTTGTTCATCCGGGCGTTTCGCATCCGGATATTTTTCAAATGCATTTTTAACTGATTTAACACCTTTATCAATATCAATGTTCGTATACATACTGTCGATATCCAAAGTAGCCAGAATTGCATTTTTCGATATTTTCAATTTCAAAATTTTTGACAGGAAATCCTGTGTATTTTTTAGATAGCTCGGATGTCTATTTGCTATAGGTTTCAGATGATAATCAATTAATTCCGAGATCGCATAAGATTCCGAATTACAATCTGATACAATTGGCCTCCCGGGTGGAGTTAAGTCATCCGTCCATGAAGAACGGTCCTTGTGGATCTTTGGTAGGATATAAAATTGTCTTGTTTGAGCACTGAGCTTAGCTGTTAAATATTTCAATTGTTTTTTGGTAATGTGACCTTCGTCGAGGAGAAATTTTAAGATCTTATTGAATTTTTCGATATTACTAGGCCAAATAAGTGAATCTATTTTCTTATAATGTTTAGTATTGCTGAGTTGTCTCATGGCTTCCTTTATATAATTATCCCGAGATAGAACAACTACCGACCCACCTTTGTCGGCTGGTTAAATTACTAATTTCTTATTTTTTCGAAGTTTCGTGAGGGCTCTCCGTTCACCAGCTGTTAAATTGTCTTTATCGGAGAGTATGTTCATGCTGAACACCTTTTTGATGATTCGTTTGCTAGCCTCAATAATTTCGGGATCTACTTCACTATCTGGAGGTGACCAACCAGATGATTCTGTAAACGGAAGTTTCCGACCGCTGGAGTTTCTAAAGCGGTCGGCTAATTTCATTTGCCTAAGAAAATTACAGTTATATGATGGTAAATTTGTTTGGTTATCAGTTTTAGGCTTTGGTGTTGGTACAAAAGTTAAACCGCGATCTAAAAGCGATTTCTCTTGGGTTGTTAGGTCATTGGTGCCAGACAGGTTAACCACATTAGTTCCTAATCCCACATCTGTTAGGCGGCTGTTACCTTTGCCTTTACTTAGTTTAAATTTAGGTAGTTCAACCAGTGATCGTACATAATATTGGCGGTTCTCGTGGTCCAATGGATTAAATCCTGAGCAACATCAAACTTCGCGTCATCAATTTTTGGTATCACGTTAACGTCCTTCACTTTCCGAATGGTTTCGTTGATGATGCTCAGGGTTCTCCTCTCAGCCTGAGGGAGTTTTTGCGAAAAGTTTAGTTCAGCGAAATAAATTTTTGCTGATCTAAACTTGACCCTGATATCGCTAAGCATATTCCGCAACTGCTTAACTACGAGATCAGAATTATCGTTTCGAGAATTCACGCCAATATTTAATAATATTTTTTGGGGACTGGACTGGCCCCTGTGCCCTTTAAACATAGAGCGCAGATGATTGAATTTGGCGCCGGGGTAACACTCCACCTGGATGTCCGGATGGGGATTTCGATCAATGCGTCCTAAATTTGAACTTCCAATCATAAGGATGTTTTTACAAACATCGGGGAGGCGCCAATTCCTTTTGTCAAAATTAACTCCGCTTTTATGCCGAAACTGGGAGAATTTAGAATCAAATGAGCGGCCTGAGTTGCGGCTCGGTGATTTGACTTTCTCTGAGTACGATATACCTGGTTGAACCACACTAGAGGCAGGAGAAGGGGGAGAAGAAACAGAAGCAGGAGAGGAAACAGAAGCAGGAGAAGAAACAGAAGGAGGAGAAGAAATAGAAGGAGGAGGAGTTCTAGTGAGAGCACTAGGAGAACCAGAGAAGAAAGGCTGAGGAGGAGTAGGAGGTAGAGGAGCAAGATGAGGCGAGACGGCGTTACTCAATTTGCGAGCATCTTCAGTCACAATATGGACCGGAGATGTTTGCAAATTGAGGCGCTTACTCTGAGAGAAAGAAGAAGTAGAAGGAAAAGAAGAGGGAGAAGTGCTTTGCCTTGATCTTTTCTTATTTTGCTTTTCGCGTTGGGGTAGAGGGACAACACGGGCCAGAGTTTGCTTGCTCCCTCCCGTATTGTTCCTTACTCCAGACGCTGGGCGAAGGTCCGAAATGTAAGACTCATAGGCCGAAATCGTCTTATCTGTCAACTTATTTTTAAAGTTTTTTTGAGCCCAGATCAAGGCACGCGCCGAAGCACTGTTGAAGTCTATTTTTTCGAGTCCAGGAGGTGGTCGCATAGCCAAAGTTATCTTAGACTTCAACTGGTTTAAATTTATCTTGTAATGCTCAACTAAAGGTTGTGTCTTTAATTGGTGGTTGTTCAATAGGATGGATTTCGAAATCGTCCAAAGAATGGCCAGGAAGGTTAAAATGTTGTGCTACTGGGGCATCAGCATTATGTTTTATATCCTGTTTGTGTCTAGTAGCACGTTCTCGAAAAGGATTTTGACTTTGACCAACATACTGTTTCCGACATCACTTACAAGTGATAAGGTAAATAATGTTTGGTGAATCACAATGGAGGGGGTTACGGATCTGATAATGATTTTTCGTTTGTTCAGAGGAAAATTCCTCTTTCTGATCAGGCATAAAAGTATGCAGTCTACAACGAGGCTTTTTGCAATTAAATACCGCGCCACTACCATTCTGCAACGGTCTGTTGTGTTCAATCTTCAGTGGTTCAAAATCGGTAGTTTCAGCTGGACTTTCGAGCTTTTTCAGGGTTTGGGATTTCAGGCTACGCAAGAGGCGCAGCGAGTACCCTCTCGATCTAAGGGCGCCAAATAGAGTAGAACAAGCCTCATTGAAATTTACCTTATCACTTGAATTGCGGTGGAAACGAATGAGTTGTGATTTGATGATACCTTTAAATGTATGTTGAGGATGAAATGATTTTGTGTGCAACAATTGATGTGAATCAGTTGGTTTAAAATATACTTTATAATCTAAATGACCGGACGCCTGAAATTGCTTGCCTTTATACACGGTCACATCGAGAAAATCAACAGAATTTTCACTGATAGTAGCTTTCAATTTAATATTTGGATCGTGATTGTTCAAAATTTCTAAAAATTCATCAAAATCTTCTTTTGAATGTTCCCAAATAATAAAAATGTCATCTAAATACCTGAGATATACGAGAGGATGCTTTGCACATTTGCTTAAGGCATTTTCCTCCCATTCCGCTACATAAATGCTTGCAAAATTAGGACTGAATCTTTTGCCCATAGGACAACCCATTATTTGTAGAAAATATTCTCCATTGAATTGAAAGTCATTACCTTTTAAGCTCATCTCTAAAAGATCCAAAATTTGTTCATCCGGGCGTTTCGCATCCGGATATTTTTCAAATGCATTTTTAACTGATTTAACACCTTTATCAATATCAATGTTCGTATACATACTGTCGATATCCAAAGTAGCCAGAATTGCATTTTTCGATATTTTCAATTTCAAAATTTTTGACAGGAAATCCTGTGTATTTTTTAGATAGCTCGGATGTCTATTTGCTATAGGTTTCAGATGATAATCAATTAATTCCGAGATCGCATAAGATTCCGAATTACAATCTGATACAATTGGCCTCCCGGGTGGAGTTAAGTCATCCGTCCATGAAGAACGGTCCTTGTGGATCTTTGGTAGGATATAAAATTGTCTTGTTTGAGCACTGAGCTTAGCTGTTAAATATTTCAATTGTTTTTTGGTAATGTGACCTTCGTCGAGGAGAAATTTTAAGATCTTATTGAATTTTTCGATATTACTAGGCCAAATAAGTGAATCTATTTTCTTATAATGTTTAGTATTGCTGAGTTGTCTCATGGCTTCCTTTATATAATTATCCCGAGATAGAACAACTACCGACCCACCTTTGTCGGCTGGTTAAATTACTAATTTCTTATTTTTTCGAAGTTTCGTGAGGGCTCTCCGTTCACCAGCTGTTAAATTGTCTTTATCGGAGAGTATGTTCATGCTGAACACCTTTTTGATGATTCGTTTGCTAGCCTCAATAATTTCGGGATCTACTTCACTATCTGGAGGTGACCAACCAGATGATTCTGTAAACGGAAGTTTCCGACCGCTGGAGTTTCTAAAGCGGTCGGCTAATTTCATTTGCCTAAGAAAATTACAGTTATATGATGGTAAATTTGTTTGGTTATCAGTTTTAGGCTTTGGTGTTGGTACAAAAGTTAAACGGCGATCTAAAAGCGATTTCTCTTGGGTTGTTAGGTCATTGGTGCCAGACAGGTTAACCACATTAGTTCCTAATCCCACATCTGTTAGGCGGCTGTTACCTTTGCCTTTACTTAGTTTAAATTTAGGTGGTTCAACCAGTGATCGTACATAATATTGGCGGTTCTCGTGGTCCAATGGATTAAATCCTGAGCAACATCAAACTTCGCGTCATCAATTTTTGGTATCACGTTAACGTCCTTCACTTTCCGAATGGTTTCGTTGATGATGCTCAGGGTTCTCCTCTCAGCCTGAGGGAGTTTTTGCGAAAAGTTTAGTTCAGCGAAATAAATTTTTGCTGATCTAAACTTGACCCTGATATCGCTAAGCATATTCCGCAACTGCTTAACTACGAGATCAGAATTATCGTTTCGAGAATTCACGCCAATATTTAATAATATTTTTTGGGGACTGGACTGGCCCCTGTGCCCTTTAAACATAGAGCGCAGATGATTGAATTTGGCGCCGGGGTAACACTCCACCTGGATGTCCGGATGGGGATTTCGATCAATGCGTCCTAAATTTGAACTTCCAATCATAAGGATGTTTTTACAAACATCGGGGAGGCGCCAATTCCTTTTGTCAAAATTAACTCCGCTTTTATGCCGAAACTGGGAGAATTTAGAATCAAATGAGCGGCCCGAGTTGCGGCTCGGTGATTTGACTTTCTCTGAGTACGATATACCTGGTTGAACCACACTAGAGGCAGGAGAAGGGGGAGAAGAAACAGAAGCAGGAGAGGAAATAGAAACAGGAGAAGAAACAGAAGGAGGAGGAGGAGTTCTAGTGAGAGCACTAGGAGAACCAAAGAAGAAAGGCTGAGGAGGAGTAGGAGACAGCGTTACTCAATTTGCGAGCATCTTCAGTCACAATATGGACCGGAGATGTTTGCAAATTGAGGCGCTTACTCTGAGAGAAAGAAGAAGTAGAAGCAAAAGAAGAGGGAGAAGTGCTTTGCCTTGATCTTTTCTTATTTTGCTTTTCGCGTTGGGGTAGAGGGACAACACGGGCCGGAGTTTGCTTGCTCCCTCCCGTATTGTTCCTTACTCCAGACGCTGGGCGAAGTTCCGAAATGTAAGACTCATAGGCCGAAATCGTCTTATCTGTCAACTTATTTTTAAAGTTCTTTTTAGCCCAGATCAAGGCACGCGCCGAAGCACTGTTGAAGTCTATTTTTTCGAGTCCAGGAGGTGGTCGCATAGCCAAAGTTATCTTAGACTTCAACTGGTTTAAATTTACCTTATAATGCTCAACTAAAGCATTTAACGTTTGATTGGCCCATCCCACACTAATCTGTCGAAAAACAGAAAAAATGTGTGGGGTGGGAAGAGCTGGCTTTAGAAAGCCACCTAACTCATCTACTTTCTTCTCCAGCTGTTTCGGGAAATCCCGATTTGCCAAATGGTGCTCTAATAGCCCAATGTGGTGCAAACATTGAAGCACCTGAAACAAAGCCTTGACCAGCCTAGAATAAGCCTGGAACGATTGTTCCTGGACAGTTCCGGACTGGGCAACTCTCTGCCTCTGATGCCTCTGCCCTTTTCTTGCCATTGTTAAAGAAAGTAGTTGAATTAAGTATAAATAAAATATAAAAAAATATAAAAGTGATGAAATAAATAAAATTGGAAAATTAGATATTACCTTTTAAAGAAGATACCTGGATTGGTAGCAGTCTTCAGCAAAGGTAGAAAATAATCCGTGTGTCATCCTGTGTGTGTGTGTGTGTGTGTGTGTGTGTGTGTGTGTGTGTGTGTGTGTGTGTGTGTGTGTGTGTGTGTGTGTGTGTGTGTGTGTGTGTGTGTGTGTGCATTTGTCTTACCAACTTGACGAGGTAACTAGACAAAAGAGTTTGCGTGTTTCGCCTTACCGAGGTACAAAAGAAACCCTTTACCTCGGTTGTTTTCCCAGAACTGTACCGGCAAAACGAGGTTGAAACCGTTAGTCCACACAAAGGACAGACAATGGGGTACCTCGGTATGTAGGGAAAACAAGACTCTGTGTGTGTGTGTGTGTGTGTGTGTGTGTGTGTGTGTGTGTGTGTGTGTGTGTGTGTGTGTGTGTGTGTGTGTGTGTGTGTGTGTGTGTGTTTGAGGTTAAAAAATCGCACTGGCACAGACATTTCATACTGAAACGTTTTTTTCTTTTAATATGCCGCCGAAAAATTGTTTTCATTTACTGAACCCTGATTGGTTTCAAACATGACAAAAAAGTACACAAAATTGATTTAAACTAAGTGATGAGCTTAGGAACTGGTTAAACTGACTGGCAGAAATTGGTGTTATTCGTTGATGGGCTCTAATTTAGTCCTTACAAGGATGTTACGCAAGCTTTTGTTTTTCTTATAGGCGATGACAGGTCGAAGATTCAAAGGTTCATTTAATTTAGCATTGGTAAAATTGAATTCATCTTTTAACATTTTTGCTATTTCGATATTCATTCTGTTGTACGTTAAAGTGAAAGGAATGATGGACCTCCTTTCGCATTCGCCCTCTGATATGTTCATACCAAATGGCCAGAGAGTTTGAAGCGTATTGATCCAAAAAGCTTCACGTTTTTTTCTAAATTCATCCGTTTCTTCTAATGTGTCTTTAATTGGTGGTTGTTCAATAGGATGGATTTCGAAATCGTCCAAAGAATGGCCAGGAAGGTTAAAATGTTGTGCTACTGGGGCATCAGCATTATGTTTTATATCCTGTTTGTGTCTAGTAGCACGTTCTCGAAAAGGATTTTGACTTTGACCAACATACTGTTTCCGACATCGCTTACAAGTGATAAGGTAAATAATGTTTGGTGAATCACAATGGAGGGGGTTACGGATCTGATAATGATTTTTCGTTTGTTCGGAGGAAAATTCCTCTTTCTGATCAGGCATAAAAGTATGCAGTCTACAACGAGGCTTTTTGCAATTAAATACCGCGCCACTACCATTCTGCAACGGTCTGTTGTGTTCAATCTTCAGTGGTTCGAAATCGGTAGTTTCAGCTGGACTTTCGAGCTTTTTCAGGGTTTGGGATTTCAGGCTACGCAAGAGACGCAGCGAGTACCCTCTCGATCTGAGGGCGCCAAATAGAGTAGAACAAGCCTCATTGAAATTTACCTTATCACTTGAATTGCGGTGGAAACGAATGAGTTGTGATTTGATGATACCTTTAAATGTATGTTGAGGATGAAATGATTTTGTGTGCAACAATTGATGTGAATCAGTTGGTTTAAAATACACTTTATAATCTAAATGACCGGACGCCTGAAATTGCTTGCCTTTATACACGGTCACATCGAGAAAATCAACAGAATTTTCACTGATAGTAGCTTTCAATTTAATATTTGGATCGTGATTGTTCAAAATTTCTAAAAATTCATCAAAATCTTCTTTTGAATGTTCCCAAATAATAAAAATGTCATCTAAATACCTGAGATATACGAGAGGATGCTTTGCACATTTGCTTAAGGCATTTTCCTCCCATTCCGCTACATAAATGCTTGCAAAATTAGGACTGAATCTTTTGCCCATAGGACAACCCATTATTTGTAGAAAATATTCTCCATTGAATTGAAAGTCATTACCTTTTAAGCTCAGCTCTAAAAGATCCAAAATTTGTTCATCCGGGCGTTTCGCATCCGGATATTTTTCAAATGCATTTTTAACCGATTTAACACCTTTATCAATATCAATGTTCGTATACATACTGTCGATATCCAAAGTAGCCAGAATTGCATTTTTCGATATTTTCAATTTCGAAATTTTTGACAGGAAATCCTGTGTATTTTTTAGATAGCTCGGATGTCTATTTGCTATAGGTTTCAGATGATAATCAATTAATTCCGAGATCGCATAAGATTCCGAATTACAATCTGATACAATTGGCCTCCCGGGTGGAGTTAAGTCATCCGTCCATGAAGAACGGTCCTTGTGGATCTTTGGTAGGATATAAAATTGTCTTGTTTGAGCACTGAGCTTAGCTGTTAAATATTTCAATTGTTTTTTGGTAATGTGACCTTCGTCGAGGAGAAATTTTAAGATCTTATTGAATTTTTCGATATTACTAGGCCAAATAAGTGAATCTATTTTCTTATAATGTTTAGTATTGCTGAGTTGTCTCATGGCTTCCTTTATATAATTATCCCGAGATAGAACAACTACCGACCCACCTTTGTCGGCTGGTTTAATTACTAATTTCTTATTTTTTCGAAGTTTCGTGAGGGCTCTCCGTTCACCAGCTGTTAAATTGTCTTTATCGGAGAGTATGTTCATGCTGAACACCTTTTGGATGATTCGTTTACTAGCCTCAATAATTTCGGGATCTACTTCACTATCTGGAGGTGACCAACCAGATGATTCTGTGAAAGGAAGTTTCCGACCGCTGGAGTTTCTAAAGCGGTCTGCTAATTTCATTTGCCTCAGAAAATTACAGTTGTATGATGGTAAATTTGTTTGGTTATCAGTTTTAGGCTTTGGTGCTGGTACAAAAGTTAAACCGCGATCTAGAAGAGATTTCTCTTGGGTTGTTAGGTCATTGGTGCCAGACAGGTTAACCACATTAGTTCCTAATCCCACATCTGTTAGGCGGCTGTTACCTTTGCCTTTACTTAGTTTAAATTTAGGTGGTTCAACCAATGATCGTACATAATATTGGCGGTTCTCGTGGTCCAATGGATTAAATCCTGAGCAACATCAAACTTCGCGTCATCAATTTTTGGTATCACGTTAACGTCCTTCACTTTCCGAATGGTTTCGTTGATGATGCTCAGGGTTCTCCTCTCAGCCTGAGGGAGTTTTTGCGAAAAGTTTAGTTCAGCGAAATAAATTTTTGCTGATCTAAACTTGACCCTGATATCGCTAAGCATATTCCGCAACTGCTTAACTACGAGATCAGAATTATCGTTTCGAGAATTCACGCCAATATTTAATAATATTTTTTGGGGACTGGACTGGCCCCTGTGCCCTTTAAACATAGAGCGCAGATGATTGAATTTGGCGCCGGGGTAACACTCCACCTGGATGTCCGGATGGGGATTTCGATCAATGCGTCCTAAATTTGAACTTCCAATCATAAGGATGTTTTTACAAACATCGGGGAGGCGCCAATTCCTTTTGTCAAAATTAACTCCGCTTTTATGCCGAAACTGGGAGAATTTAGAATCAAATGAGCGGCCCGAGTTGCGGCTCGGTGATTTGACTTTCTCTGAGTACGATATACCTGGTTGAACCACACTAGAGGCAGGAGAAGGGGCAGAAGAAACAGAAGCAGGAGAGGAAACAGAAACAGGAGAAGAAACAGAAGGAGGAGGAGGAGTTCTAGTGAGAGCACTAGGAGAACTAGAGAAGAAAGGCTGAGGAGGAGTAGGAGGTAGAGGAACAAGACGAGGCGAGACAGCGTTACTCAATTTGCGAGCATCTTCAGTCACAATATGGACCGGAGATGTTTGCAAATTGAGGCGCTTACTCTGAGAGAAAGAAGAAGTAGAAGGAAAAGAAGAGGGAGAAGTGCTTTGCCTTGATCTTTTCTTATTTTGCTTTTCGCGTTGGGGTAGAGGGACAACACGGGCCGGAGTTTGCTTGCTCCCTCCCGTATTGTTCCTTACTCCAGACGCTGGGCGAAGTTCCGAAATGTAAGACTGATAGGCCGAAATCGTCTTATCTGTCAACTTATTTTTAAAGTTTTTTTGAGCCCAGATCAAGGCACGCGCCGAAGCGCTGTTGAAGTCTATTTTTTCGAGTCCAGGAGGTGGTCGCATAGCCAAAGTTATCTTAGACTTCAACTGATTTAAATTTATCTTGTAATGCTCAACTAAAGCATTTAACGTTTGGTTGGCCCATCCCACACTAATCTGTCGAAAAACAGAAAAAATGTGTGGGGTGGGAAGAGCCGGCTTTAGAAAGCCACCTAACTCATCTACTTTCTTCTCCAACTGCTTCGGGAAATCCCGTTTGGCCAAATGCTGCTCTAGGAGCCCAATGTGGTGCAAACATTGAAGCACCTGAAACAAAGCCTTGACCAGCCTAGAATAAGCCTGGAACGATTGTTCCTGGACAGTTCCGGACTGGGCAACTCTCTGCCTCTGATGCCTCTGCCCTTTTCTTGCCATTGTTAAAGAAAGTAGTTGAATTAAGTATAAATAAAATATAAAAAAATATAAAAGTGATGAAATAAATAAAATTGGAAAATTAGATATTACCTTTTAAAGAAGATACCTGGATTGGTAGCAGTCTTCAGCAAAGGTAGAAAATAATCCGTGTGTCATCCTGTGTGTGTGTGTGTGTGTGTGTGTGTGTGTGTGTGTGTGTGTGTGTGTGTGTGTGTGTGTGTGTGTGTGTGTGTGTGTGTGTGTGCATTTGTCTTACCAACTTGACGAGGTAACTAGACAAAAGAGTTTGCGTGTTTCGCCTTACCGAGGTACAAAAGAAACCCTTTACCTCGGTTGTTTTCCCAGAACTGTACCGGCAAAACGAGGTTGAAACCGTTAGTCCACACAAAGGACAGACAATGGGGTACCTCGGTATGTAGGGAAAACAAGACTCTGTGTGTGTGTGTGTGTGTGTGTGTGTGTGTGTGTGTGTGTGTGTGTGTGTGTGTGTGTGTGTGTGTGTGTGTGTTTGAGGTTAAAAAATCGCACTGGCACAGACATTTCATACTGAAACGTTTTTTTCTTTTAATATGCCGCCGAAAAATTGTTTTCATTTACTGAACCCTGATTGGTTTCAAACATGACAAAAAAGTACACAAAATTGATTTAAACTAAGTGATGAGCTTAGGAACTGGTTAAACTGACTGGCAGAAATTGGTGTTATTCGTTGATGGGCTCTAATTTAGTCCTTACAAGGATGTTACGCAAGCTTTTGTTTTTCTTATAGGCGATGACAGGTCGAAGATTCAAAGGTTCATTTAATTTAGCATTGGTAAAATTGAATTCATCTTTTAACATTTTTGCTATTTCGATATTCATTCTGTTGTACGTTAAAGTGAAAGGAATGATGGACCTCCTTTCGCATTCGCCCTCTGATATGTTCATACCAAATGGCCAGAGAGTTTGAAGCGTATTGATCCAAAAAGCTTCACGTTTTTTTCTAAATTCATCCGTTTCTTCTAATGTGTCTTTAATTGGTGGTTGTTCAATAGGATGGATTTCGAAATCGTCCAAAGAATGGCCAGGAAGGTTAAAATGTTGTGCTACTGGGGCATCAGCATTATGTTTTATATCCTGTTTGTGTCTAGTAGCACGTTCTCGAAAAGGATTTTGACTTTGACCAACATACTGTTTCCGACATCGCTTACAAGTGATAAGGTAAATAATGTTTGGTGAATCACAATGGAGGGGGTTACGGATCTGATAATGATTTTTCGTTTGTTCGGAGGAAAATTCCTCTTTCTGATCAGGCATAAAAGTATGCAGTCTACAACGAGGCTTTTTGCAATTAAATACCGCGCCACTACCATTCTGCAACGGTCTGTTGTGTTCAATCTTCAGTGGTTCGAAATCGGTAGTTTCAGCTGGACTTTCGAGCTTTTTCAGGGTTTGGGATTTCAGGCTACGCAAGAGACGCAGCGAGTACCCTCTCGATCTGAGGGCGCCAAATAGAGTAGAACAAGCCTCATTGAAATTTACCTTATCACTTGAATTGCGGTGGAAACGAATGAGTTGTGATTTGATGATACCTTTAAATGTATGTTGAGGATGAAATGATTTTGTGTGCAACAATTGATGTGAATCAGTTGGTTTAAAATACACTTTATAATCTAAATGACCGGACGCCTGAAATTGCTTGCCTTTATACACGGTCCCATCGAGAAAATCAACAGAATTTTCACTGATAGTAGCTTTCAATTTAATATTTGGATCGTGATTGTTCAAAATTTCTAAAAATTCATCAAAATCTTCTTTTGAATGTTCCCAAATAATAAAAATGTCATCTAAATACCTGAGATATACGAGAGGATGCTTTGCACATTTGCTTAAGGCATTTTCCTCCCATTCCGCTACATAAATGCTTGCAAAATTAGGACTGAATCTTTTGCCCATAGGACAACCCATTATTTGTAGAAAATATTCTCCATTGAATTGAAAGTCATTACCTTTTAAGCTCAGCTCTAAAAGATCCAAAATTTGTTCATCCGGGCGTTTCGCATCCGGATATTTTTCAAATGCATTTTTAACCGATTTAACACCTTTATCAATATCAATGTTCGTATACATACTGTCGATATCCAAAGTAGCCAGAATTGCATTTTTCGATATTTTCAATTTCGAAATTTTTGACAGGAAATCCTGTGTATTTTTTAGATAGCTCGGATGTCTATTTGCTATAGGTTTCAGATGATAATCAATTAATTCCGAGATCGCATAAGATTCCGAATTACAATCTGATACAATTGGCCTCCCGGGTGGAGTTAAGTCATCCGTCCATGAAGAACGGTCCTTGTGGATCTTTGGTAGGATATAAAATTGTCTTGTTTGAGCACTGAGCTTAGCTGTTAAATATTTCAATTGTTTTTTGGTAATGTGACCTTCGTCGAGGAGAAATTTTAAGATCTTATTGAATTTTTCGATATTACTAGGCCAAATAAGTGAATCTATTTTCTTATAATGTTTAGTATTGCTGAGTTGTCTCATGGCTTCCTTTATATAATTATCCCGAGATAGAACAACTACCGACCCACCTTTGTCGGCTGGTTTAATTACTAATTTCTTATTTTTTCGAAGTTTCGTGAGGGCTCTCCGTTCACCAGCTGTTAAATTGTCTTTATCGGAGAGTATGTTCATGCTGAACACCTTTTGGATGATTCGTTTACTAGCCTCAATAATTTCGGGATCTACTTCACTATCTGGAGGTGACCAACCAGATGATTCTGTGAAAGGAAGTTTCCGACCGCTGGAGTTTCTAAAGCGGTCTGCTAATTTCATTTGCCTCAGAAAATTACAGTTGTATGATGGTAAATTTGTTTGGTTATCAGTTTTAGGCTTTGGTGCTGGTACAAAAGTTAAACCGCGATCTAGAAGAGATTTCTCTTGGGTTGTTAGGTCATTGGTGCCAGACAGGTTAACCACATTAGTTCCTAATCCCACATCTGTTAGGCGGCTGTTACCTTTGCCTTTACTTAGTTTAAATTTAGGTGGTTCAACCAATGATCGTACATAATATTGGCGGTTCTCGTGGTCCAATGGATTAAATCCTGAGCAACATCAAACTTCGCGTCATCAATTTTTGGTATCACGTTAACGTCCTTCACTTTCCGAATGGTTTCGTTGATGATGCTCAGGGTTCTCCTCTCAGCCTGAGGGAGTTTTTGCGAAAAGTTTAGTTCAGCGAAATAAATTTTTGCTGATCTAAACTTGACCCTGATATCGCTAAGCATATTCCGCAACTGCTTAACTACGAGATCAGAATTATCGTTTCGAGAATTCACGCCAATATTTAATAATATTTTTTGGGGACTGGACTGGCCCCTGTGCCCTTTAAACATAGAGCGCAGATGATTGAATTTGGCGCCGGGGTAACACTCCACCTGGATGTCCGGATGGGGATTTCGATCAATGCGTCCTAAATTTGAACTTCCAATCATAAGGATGTTTTTACAAACATCGGGGAGGCGCCAATTCCTTTTGTCAAAATTAACTCCGCTTTTATGCCGAAACTGGGAGAATTTAGAATCAAATGAGCGGCCCGAGTTGCGGCTCGGTGATTTGACTTTCTCTGAGTACGATATACCTGGTTGAACCACACTAGAGGCAGGAGAAGGGGCAGAAGAAACAGAAGCAGGAGAGGAAACAGAAACAGGAGAAGAAACAGAAGGAGGAGGAGGAGTTCTAGTGAGAGCACTAGGAGAACTAGAGAAGAAAGGCTGAGGAGGAGTAGGAGGTAGAGGAACAAGACGAGGCGAGACAGCGTTACTCAATTTGCGAGCATCTTCAGTCACAATATGGACCGGAGATGTTTGCAAATTGAGGCGCTTACTCTGAGAGAAAGAAGAAGTAGAAGGAAAAGAAGAGGGAGAAGTGCTTTGCCTTGATCTTTTCTTATTTTGCTTTTCGCGTTGGGGTAGAGGGACAACACGGGCCGGAGTTTGCTTGCTCCCTCCCGTATTGTTCCTTACTCCAGACGCTGGGCGAAGTTCCGAAATGTAAGACTGATAGGCCGAAATCGTCTTATCTGTCAACTTATTTTTAAAGTTTTTTTGAGCCCAGATCAAGGCACGCGCCGAAGCGCTGTTGAAGTCTATTTTTTCGAGTCCAGGAGGTGGTCGCATAGCCAAAGTTATCTTAGACTTCAACTGATTTAAATTTATCTTGTAATGCTCAACTAAAGCATTTAACGTTTGGTTGGCCCATCCCACACTAATCTGTCGAAAAACAGAAAAAATGTGTGGGGTGGGAAGAGCCGGCTTTAGAAAGCCACCTAACTCATCTACTTTCTTCTCCAACTGCTTCGGGAAATCCCGTTTGGCCAAATGCTGCTCTAGGAGCCCAATGTGGTGCAAACATTGAAGCACCTGAAACAAAGCCTTGACCAGCCTAGAATAAGCCTGGAACGATTGTTCCTGGACAGTTCCGGACTGGGCAACTCTCTGCCTCTGATGCCTCTGCCCTTTTCTTGCCATTGTTAAAGAAAGTAGTTGAATTAAGTATAAATAAAATATAAAAAAATATAAAAGTGATGAAATAAATAAAATTGGAAAATTAGATATTACCTTTTAAAGAAGATACCTGGATTGGTAGCAGTCTTCAGCAAAGGTAGAAAATAATCCGTGTGTCATCCTGTGTGTGTGTGTGTGTGTGTGTGTGTTTGAGGTTAAAAAATCGCACTGGCACAGACATTTCATACTGAAACGTTTTTTTTCTTTTAATATGCCGCCGAAAAATTGTTTTCATTTACTGAACCCAGATGGGTTTCAAACATGACAAAAAATTACACCAAATTTGATTTAAACTAAGTGATGAGCTTAGGAACTGGTTAAACTGACTGGCAATAATTGATGTTATTCATTGATGGGCTCTAATGTAGTCCTTACAAGGATGTTACGCAAGCTTTTGTTTTTCTTATAGGCGATGACAGGTCGAAGATTCAAAGGTTCATTTAATTTAGCACTGGTAAAATTGAATTCATCTTTTAACATTTTTGCTATTTCGATATTCATTCTGTTGTACGTTAAAGTGAAAGGAATGATGGACCTCCTTTCGCATTCGCCCTCTGATATGTTCATACCAAATGGCCAGAGGGTTTGAAGCGTACTGATCCAAAAAGCTTCACGTTTTTTTCTAAATTCATCCGTTTCTTCTAATGTGTCTTTAATTGGTGGTTGTTCAATTGGGTGGATTTCGAAATCGTCCAAAGAATGGCCAGGAAGGTTAAAATGTTGTGCTACTGGGGCATCAGCATTATGTTTTATATCCTGTTTGTGTCTAGTAGCACGTTCTCGAAAAGGATTTTGACTTTGACCAACATACTGTTTCCGACATCGCTTACAAGTGATAAGGTAAATAATGTTTGGTGAATCACAATGGAGGGGGTTACGGATCTGATAATGATTTTTCGTTTGTTCGGAGGAAAATTCCTCTTTCTGATCAGGCATAAAAGTATGCAGTCTACAACGAGGCTTTTTGCAATTAAATACCGCGCCACTACTATTTTGCAACGGTCTGTTGTGTTCAATCTTCAGTGGTTCGAAATCGGTAGTTTCAGCTGGACTTTCGAGCTTTTTCAAGGTTTGGGATTTCAGGCTACGCAAAAGGCGCAGCGAGTACCCTCTCGATCTGAGGGCGCCAAATAGAGTAGAACAAGCCCCATTGAAATTTACCTTATCACTTGAATTGCGGTGGAAACGAATGAGCTGTGATTTGATGATACCTTTAAATGTATGTTGAGGATGAAATGATTTAGTGTGCAACAATTGATGTGAATCAGTTGGTTTAAAATATACTTTATAATCTAAATGACCGGACGCCTGAAATTGCTTGCCTTTATACACGGTTACATCGAGAAAATCAACAGAATTTTCACTGATAGTAGCTTTCAATTTAATATTTGGATCGTGATTATTCAAAATTTCTAAAAATTCATCAAAATCTTCTTTTGAATGTTCCCAAATAATAAAAATGTCATCTAAATATCTGAGATATACGAGAGGATGCTTTGCACATTTGCTTAAGGCATTTTCCTCCCATTCCGCTACATAAATGCTTGCAAAATTAGGACTGAATCTTTTACCCATAGGACAACCCATTATTTGTAGAAAACATTCTCCATTGAATTGAAAGTCATTACCTTTCAAGCTCAGCTCTAAAAGATCCAAAATTTGTTCATCCGGGCGTTTCGCATCCGGATATTTTTCAAATGCATTTTTAACTGATTTAACACCTTTATCAATATCAATGTTCGTATACATACTGTCGATATCCAAAGTAGCCAGAATTGCATTTTTTGATATTTTCAATTTCGAAATTTGTGACAGGAAATCCTGTGTGTTTTTTAGATAGCTCGGATGTCTATTTGCTATAGGTTTAAGATGATAATCAATTAATTCCGAGATCGCATAAGATTCCGAATTACAATCTGATACAATTGGCCTCCCGGGTGGAGTTAAGTCATCCGTCCATGAAGAACGGTCCTTGTGGATCTTTGGTAGGATATAAAATTGTCTTGTTTGAGCACTGAGCTTAGCTGTTAAATATTTCAATTGTTTTTTGGTAATGTGACCTTCGTCGAGGAGAAATTTTAAGATCTTATTGAATTTTTCGATATTACTAGGCCAAATAAGTGAATCTATTTTCTTATAATGTTTAGTATTGCTGAGTTGTCTCATGGCTTCCTTTATATAATTATCCCGAGATAGAACAACTACCGACCCACCTTTGTCGGCTGGTTTAATTACTAATTTCTTATTTTTTCGAAGTTTCGTGAGGGCTCTCCGTTCACCAGCTGTTAAATTGTCTTTATCGGAGAGTATGTTCATGCTGAACACCTTTTTGATGATTCGTTTGCTAGCCTCAATAATTTCGGGATCTACTTCACTATCTGGAGGTGACCAACCAGATGATTCTGTAAAAGGAAGTTTCCGACCGCTGGAGTTTCTAAAGCGGTCGGCTAATTTCATTTGCCTAAGAAAATTACAGTTGTATGATGGTAAATTTGTTTGGTTATCAGTTTTAGGCTTTGGTGCTGGTACAAAAGTTAAACCGCGATCTAAAAGAGATTTCTCTTGGATTGTTAGGTCATTGGTGCCAGACAGGTTAACCACATTAGTTCCTAATCCCACATCTGTTAGGCGGCTGTTACCTTTGCCTTTACTTAGTTTAAATTTAGGTGGTTCAACCAGTGATCGTACATAATATTGGCGGTTCTCGTGGTCCAATGGATTAAATCCTGAGCAACATCAAACTTTGCGTCATCAATTTTTGGTATCACGTTAACGTCCTTCACTTTCCGAATGGTTTCGTTGATGATGCTCAGGGTTCTCCTCTCAGCCTGAGGGAGTTTTTGCGAAAAGTTTAGTTCAGCGAAATAAATTTTTGCTGATCTAAACTTGACCCTGATATCGCTAAGCATATTCCGCAACTGCTTAACTACGAGATCAGAATTATCGTTTCGAGAATTCACGCCAATATTTAATAATATTTTTTGGGGACTGGACTGGCCCCTGTGCCCTTTAAACATAGAGCGCAGATGATTGAATTTGGCGCCGGGGTAACACTCCACCTGGATGTCCGGATGGGGATTTCGATCAATGCGTCCTAAATTTGAACTTCCAATCATAAGGATGTTTTTACAAACATCGGGGAGGCGCCAATTCCTTTTGTCAAAATTAACTCCGCTTTTATGCCGAAACTGGGAGAATTTAGAATCAAATGAGCGGCCCGAGTTGCGGCTCGGTGATTTGACTTTCTCTGAGTACGATATACCTGGTTGAACCACACTAGATGCAGGGGAAGGGGGAGAAGAAACAGAAGCAGGAGAGGAAACAGAAACAGGAGAAGAAACAGAAGGAGGAGGAGGAGTTCTAGTGAGAGCACTAGGAGAACTAGAGAAGAAAGGCTGAGGAGGAGTAGGAGGTAGAGGAACAAGACGAGGCGAGACAGCGTTACTCAATTTGCGAGCCTCTTCAGTCACAATATGGACCGGAGATGTTTGCAAATTGAGGCGCTTACTCTGAGAGAAAGAAGAAGTAGAAGGAAAAGAAGAGGGAGAAGTGCTTTGCCTTGATCTTTTCTTATTTTGCTTTTCGCGTTGGGGTAGAGGGACAACACGGGCCGGAGTTTGCTTGCTCCCTCCCGTATTGTTCCTTACTCCAGACGCTGGGCGAAGTTCCGAAATGTAAGACTGATAGGCCGAAATCGTCTTATCTGTCAACTTATTTTTAAAGTTTTTTTGAGCCCAGATCAAGGCACGCGCCGAAGCGCTGTTGAAGTCTATTTTTTCGAGTCCAGGAGGTGGTCGCATAGCCAAAGTTATCTTAGACTTCAACTGATTTAAATTTATCTTGTAATGCTCAACTAAAGCATTTAACGTTTGGTTGGCCCATCCCACACTAATCTGTCGAAAAACAGAAAAAATGTGTGGGGTGGGAAGAGCCGGCTTTAGAAAGCCACCTAACTCATCTACTTTCTTCTCCAACTGCTTCGGGAAATCCCGTTTGGCCAAATGCTGCTCTAGGAGCCCAATGTGGTGCAAACATTGAAGCACCTGAAACAAAGCCTTGACCAGCCTAGAATAAGCCTGGAACGATTGTTCCTGGACAGTTCCGGACTGGGCAACTCTCTGCCTCTGATGCCTCTGCCCTTTTCTTGCCATTGTTAAAGAAAGTAGTTGAATTAAGTATAAATAAAATATAAAAAAATATAAAAGTGATGAAATAAATAAAATTGGAAAATTAGATATTACCTTTTAAAGAAGATACCTGGATTGGTAGCAGTCTTCAGCAAAGGTAGAAAATAATCCGTGTGTCATCCTGTGTGTGTGTGTGTGTGTGTGTGTGTGTGTGTGTGTGTGTGTGTGTGTGTGTGTGTGTGTGTGTGTGTGTGTGTGTGTGCATTTGTCTTACCAACTTGACGAGGTAACTAGACAAAAGAGTTTGCGTGTTTCGCCTTACCGAGGTACAAAAGAAACCCTTTACCTCGGTTGTTTTCCCAGAACTGTACCGGCAAAACGAGGTTGAAACCGTTAGTCCACACAAAGGACAGACAATGGGGTACCTCGGTATGTAGGGAAAACAAGACTCTGTGTGTGTGTGTGTGTGTGTGTGTGTGTGTGTGTGTGTGTGTGTGTGTGTGTGTGTGTGTGTGTGTGTGTGTGTGTGTGTGTGTGTGTTTGAGGTTAAAAAATCGCACTGGCACAGACATTTCATACTGAAACGTTTTTTTCTTTTAATATGCCGCCGAAAAATTGTTTTCATTTACTGAACCCTGATTGGTTTCAAACATGACAAAAAAGTACACAAAATTGATTTAAACTAAGTGATGAGCTTAGGAACTGGTTAAACTGACTGGCAGAAATTGGTGTTATTCGTTGATGGGCTCTAATTTAGTCCTTACAAGGATGTTACGCAAGCTTTTGTTTTTCTTATAGGCGATGACAGGTCGAAGATTCAAAGGTTCATTTAATTTAGCATTGGTAAAATTGAATTCATCTTTTAACATTTTTGCTATTTCGATATTCATTCTGTTGTACGTTAAAGTGAAAGGAATGATGGACCTCCTTTCGCATTCTCCCTCTGATATGTTCATACCAAATGGCCAGAGAGTTTGAAGCGTATTGATCCAAAAAGCTTCACGTTTTTTTCTAAATTCATCCGTTTCTTCTAATGTGTCTTTAATTGGTGGTTGTTCAATAGGATGGATTTCGAAATCGTCCAAAGAATGGCCAGGAAGGTTAAAATGTTGTGCTACTGGGGCATCAGCATTATGTTTTATATCCTGTTTGTGTCTAGTAGCACGTTCTCGAAAAGGATTTTGACTTTGACCAACATACTGTTTCCGACATCGCTTACAAGTGATAAGGTAAATAATGTTTGGTGAATCACAATGGAGGGGGTTACGGATCTGATAATGATTTTTCGTTTGTTCGGAGGAAAATTCCTCTTTCTGATCAGGCATAAAAGTATGCAGTCTACAACGAGGCTTTTTGCAATTAAATACCGCGCCACTACCATTCTGCAACGGTCTGTTGTGTTCAATCTTCAGTGGTTCGAAATCGGTAGTTTCAGCTGGACTTTCGAGCTTTTTCAGGGTTTGGGATTTCAGGCTACGCAAGAGACGCAGCGAGTACCCTCTCGATCTGAGGGCGCCAAATAGAGTAGAACAAGCCTCATTGAAATTTACCTTATCACTTGAATTGCGGTGGAAACGAATGAGTTGTGATTTGATGATACCTTTAAATGTATGTTGAGGATGAAATGATTTTGTGTGCAACAATTGATGTGAATCAGTTGGTTTAAAATACACTTTATAATCTAAATGACCGGACGCCTGAAATTGCTTGCCTTTATACACGGTCACATCGAGAAAATCAACAGAATTTTCACTGATAGTAGCTTTCAATTTAATATTTGGATCGTGATTGTTCAAAATTTCTAAAAATTCATCAAAATCTTCTTTTGAATGTTCCCAAATAATAAAAATGTCATCTAAATACCTGAGATATACGAGAGGATGCTTTGCACATTTGCTTAAGGCATTTTCCTCCCATTCCGCTACATAAATGCTTGCAAAATTAGGACTGAATCTTTTGCCCATAGGACAACCCATTATTTGTAGAAAATATTCTCCATTGAATTGAAAGTCATTACCTTTTAAGCTCAGCTCTAAAAGATCCAAAATTTGTTCATCCGGGCGTTTCGCATCCGGATATTTTTCAAATGCATTTTTAACCGATTTAACACCTTTATCAATATCAATGTTCGTATACATACTGTCGATATCCAAAGTAGCCAGAATTGCATTTTTCGATATTTTCAATTTCGAAATTTTTGACAGGAAATCCTGTGTATTTTTTAGATAGCTCGGATGTCTATTTGCTATAGGTTTCAGATGATAATCAATTAATTCCGAGATCGCATAAGATTCCGAATTACAATCTGATACAATTGGCCTCCCGGGTGGAGTTAAGTCATCCGTCCATGAAGAACGGTCCTTGTGGATCTTTGGTAGGATATAAAATTGTCTTGTTTGAGCACTGAGCTTAGCTGTTAAATATTTCAATTGTTTTTTGGTAATGTGACCTTCGTCGAGGAGAAATTTTAAGATCTTATTGAATTTTTCGATATTACTAGGCCAAATAAGTGAATCTATTTTCTTATAATGTTTAGTATTGCTGAGTTGTCTCATGGCTTCCTTTATATAATTATCCCGAGATAGAACAACTACCGACCCACCTTTGTCGGCTGGTTTAATTACTAATTTCTTATTTTTTCGAAGTTTCGTGAGGGCTCTCCGTTCACCAGCTGTTAAATTGTCTTTATCGGAGAGTATGTTCATGCTGAACACCTTTTGGATGATTCGTTTACTAGCCTCAATAATTTCGGGATCTACTTCACTATCTGGAGGTGACCAACCAGATGATTCTGTGAAAGGAAGTTTCCGACCGCTGGAGTTTCTAAAGCGGTCTGCTAATTTCATTTGCCTCAGAAAATTACAGTTGTATGATGGTAAATTTGTTTGGTTATCAGTTTTAGGCTTTGGTGCTGGTACAAAAGTTAAACCGCGATCTAGAAGAGATTTCTCTTGGGTTGTTAGGTCATTGGTGCCAGACAGGTTAACCACATTAGTTCCTAATCCCACATCTGTTAGGCGGCTGTTACCTTTGCCTTTACTTAGTTTAAATTTAGGTGGTTCAACCAATGATCGTACATAATATTGGCGGTTCTCGTGGTCCAATGGATTAAATCCTGAGCAACATCAAACTTCGCGTCATCAATTTTTGGTATCACGTTAACGTCCTTCACTTTCCGAATGGTTTCGTTGATGATGCTCAGGGTTCTCCTCTCAGCCTGAGGGAGTTTTTGCGAAAAGTTTAGTTCAGCGAAATAAATTTTTGCTGATCTAAACTTGACCCTGATATCGCTAAGCATATTCCGCAACTGCTTAACTACGAGATCAGAATTATCGTTTCGAGAATTCACGCCAATATTTAATAATATTTTTTGGGGACTGGACTGGCCCCTGTGCCCTTTAAACATAGAGCGCAGATGATTGAATTTGGCGCCGGGGTAACACTCCACCTGGATGTCCGGATGGGGATTTCGATCAATGCGTCCTAAATTTGAACTTCCAATCATAAGGATGTTTTTACAAACATCGGGGAGGCGCCAATTCCTTTTGTCAAAATTAACTCCGCTTTTATGCCGAAACTGGGAGAATTTAGAATCAAATGAGCGGCCCGAGTTGCGGCTCGGTGATTTGACTTTCTCTGAGTACGATATACCTGGTTGAACCACACTAGAGGCAGGAGAAGGGGCAGAAGAAACAGAAGCAGGAGAGGAAACAGAAACAGGAGAAGAAACAGAAGGAGGAGGAGGAGTTCTAGTGAGAGCACTAGGAGAACTAGAGAAGAAAGGCTGAGGAGGAGTAGGAGGTAGAGGAACAAGACGAGGCGAGACAGCGTTACTCAATTTGCGAGCATCTTCAGTCACAATATGGACCGGAGATGTTTGCAAATTGAGGCGCTTACTCTGAGAGAAAGAAGAAGTAGAAGGAAAAGAAGAGGGAGAAGTGCTTTGCCTTGATCTTTTCTTATTTTGCTTTTCGCGTTGGGGTAGAGGGACAACACGGGCCGGAGTTTGCTTGCTCCCTCCCGTATTGTTCCTTACTCCAGACGCTGGGCGAAGTTCCGAAATGTAAGACTGATAGGCCGAAATCGTCTTATCTGTCAACTTATTTTTAAAGTTTTTTTGAGCCCAGATCAAGGCACGCGCCGAAGCGCTGTTGAAGTCTATTTTTTCGAGTCCAGGAGGTGGTCGCATAGCCAAAGTTATCTTAGACTTCAACTGATTTAAATTTATCTTGTAATGCTCAACTAAAGCATTTAACGTTTGGTTGGCCCATCCCACACTAATCTGTCGAAAAACAGAAAAAATGTGTGGGGTGGGAAGAGCCGGCTTTAGAAAGCCACCTAACTCATCTACTTTCTTCTCCAACTGCTTCGGGAAATCCCGTTTGGCCAAATGCTGCTCTAGGAGCCCAATGTGGTGCAAACATTGAAGCACCTGAAACAAAGCCTTGACCAGCCTAGAATAAGCCTGGAACGATTGTTCCTGGACAGTTCCGGACTGGGCAACTCTCTGCCTCTGATGCCTCTGCCCTTTTCTTGCCATTGTTAAAGAAAGTAGTTGAATTAAGTATAAATAAAATATAAAAAAATATAAAAGTGATGAAATAAATAAAATTGGAAAATTAGATATTACCTTTTAAAGAAGATACCTGGATTGGTAGCAGTCTTCAGCAAAGGTAGAAAATAATCCGTGTGTCATCCTGTGTGTGTGTGTGTGTGTGTGTGTGTGTGTGTGTGTGTGTGTGTGTGTGTGTGTGTGTGTGTGTGTGTGTGTGTGTGTGTGTGTGTGTGTGTGTGTGTGTGTGCATTTGTCTTACCAACTTGACGAGGTAACTAGACAAAAGAGTTTGCGTGTTTCGCCTTACCGAGGTACAAAAGAAACCCTTTACCTCGGTTGTTTTCCCAGAACTGTACCGGCAAAACGAGGTTGAAACCGTTAGTCCACACAAAGGACAGACAATGGGGTACCTCGGTATGTAGGGAAAACAAGACTCTGTGTGTGTGTGTGTGTGTGTGTGTGTGTGTGTGTGTGTGTGTGTGTGTGTGTGTGTGTGTGTGTGTGTGTGTGTGTGTGTGTGTGTGCGTTTGTCTTACCAACTTGACGAGGTAACTAGACAAAAGAGTTTGCGTGTTTCGCCTTACCGAGGTACAAAAGACAAAAGAAACCCTTTACCTCGGTTGTTTTCCCAGAACTGTACCGGCAAAACGAGGTTGAAACCGTTAGTCCACACAAAGGACAGACAATGGGGTACCTCGGTATGTAGGGAAAACAAGACTCTGTGTGTGTGTGTGTGTGTGTGTGTGTGTGTGTGTGTGTGTGTGTGTGTGTGTGGTTTGTCTTACCAACTTGACGAGGTAACTAGACAAAAGAGTTTGCGTGTTTCGCCTTACCGAGGTACAAAAGACAAAAGAAACCCTTTACCTTGGTTGTTTTCCCAGAACTGTACCGGCAAAACGAGGTAGAAACCGTTAGTCCACACAAAGGACAAACAATGGGGTACCTCGGTATGTAGGGAAGACAAGACTGTGTGTGTGTGTGTGTGTGTGGGTTTGTCTTACCAACTTGACGAGGTAACTAGACAATTCGCCTTACCGAGGTACAAAAGACAAAAGAAACCCTTTACCTCGGTTGTTTTCCCAGAACTGAACCGGCAAAACGAGGTAGAAACCGTTAGTCCACACAAAGGACAAACAATGGGGTACCTCGGTATGTAGGTTAGACAAGACTCTGTGTGTGTGTGTGTGTGTGTGTGTGTGTGTGTGTGTGTGTGTGTGTGTGTGTGTGTGTGTGTGTGTGTGGGTTTGTCTTACCAACTTGACGAGGTAACTAGACAAAAGAGTTTGCGTGTTTCGCCTTACCGAGGTACAAAAGACAAAAGAAACCCTTTACCTCGGTTGTTTTCCCAGAACTGTGTTGGCAAAACGAGGTAGAAACCATTAGTCCACACAAAGGACAAACAATGGGGTACCTCGGTATGTAGGGTAGACAAGACTGTGTGTGTGTGTGTGTGTGTGGGTTTGTCTTACCAACTTGACGCGGTAACTAGACAAAAGAGTTTGCGTGTTTCGCCTTACCGAGGTACAAAAGACAAAAGAAACCCTTTACCTCGGTTGTTTTCCCAAAACTGTACCGGCAAAACGAGGTAGAAACCGTTAGTCCACACAAAGGGCAAAGAATGGGGTACCTCGGTGTGTAGGGTAGACAAGACTGTGTGTGTGTGTGTGTGTGTGTGTGTGTGTGTGTGTGTGTGTGTGGGTTTGTCTTACCAACTTGACGAGGTAACTAGACAAAAGAGTTTGCGTGTTTTGCCTTACCGAGACAAAAGACAAAAGAAACCCTTTACCTCGGTTGTTTTCCCAGAACTGTACCGGCAAAACGAGGTAGAAACCGTTAGTCCACACAAAGGACAAACAATGGGGTACCTCGGTTTGTAGGGTAGACAAGACTCTGTGTGTGTGTGTGTGTGTGTGTGTGTGTTTGTTTATTGTTTATAATTGTTTAACATTTGCCATACGTACATGTAAATGGAAGTGTATGTACACTCACTTGTAGATACAGCCTGAACAAATTCACAAAAATACATGAATTTGGGGGGTTTTTTGCCCTAAAAACATAGGGCCATGCAGAAGCAGGGGTTGGATTCTCAAATGAGGGGGGGGGGGGGGCTGAGCAATATTAAGCGGCAGTATGGCATAGTCATGTCTCATGGGACCAATTCCGAGCGTTCAGTGGGTCTTCGAGATGGAGCGCCCCTCCCTGGAGTAGGGGTTCAGTGGCCATCCCACACAGAAATGTTTTTAAAAATCTAGTGTAATGAGTGTCTCGGGTAAAATTTGCTCCCAATTGGACTAGAGATAACTGTGTGAACATTACCTAAACCGAACACTGTACAAAAGTTTTACGTTAATAGGCTTATGAGTGTAACATGTGATAGATGGATGAAATATTTGATATCAGCAGTGATCAAAGATTCATGTTGAGAGAAAGTGAATCAAATTCAATGTTGGCTTGTATTACAATTGCTGTAGAGAATATGGACATAGTTGTTTGAATTACCACAATAAAAGAAGATAAATGAATGGTTTGTATTATGTCAACAATCCCAGTTTTCTGTCTGGTATAAATAATTAACATTTCCTCACTCATCTCAACGCGGACAGCCAGTGTGTTCATTACCATGGAGACTGAAATAGTTCCATTGCAGTCAATGATTGACAGAATCTGTTTATAGGCTGACTGATCTTAATTACCCTTGATTAACAGGACTGTTTTTTAATGCACTGTACACGTAATGTGTCTTTGCGAAGCTGGATCTTAAGAGCAAGCTGTAACTTTATTCCGTTGAGAGCTAGAATCTCTTCACTGAGTTTCTGGCGAATCTGGGGACACACATCCTCAAAGAAAACTTCCTGAGTCTGCACAGACGGGATGCCATTCAGGTACATCCATCTGCCAACCCGAAAGTATTTTCCGATCACCCAAGGGATCTGTCTGAAGACTAGTTAATCTGTCTTTAGTCGTTCTGAACAGCTCCAGAATCTCCTTCTGGACGTCCTGGGTTGTTCAGAAAGTTTTGGAGTCAAACATCTCAACAATGGCCTCCTTTTTCTCTCTTTGCGCTCATGCACCTTTCAAAGTGGAGGGGAGGTCGATTTTCCCCTAAAAGCAGAGGACACAGCAAGCATATCTTCACTAGCTGCCTCTGGGATGGCTTCAACCAGGATGTTTTTCACAACACTCTGGACTGGCTCCAGTGTTTGCATTTCAGCCAACAGCTGGTCGATGTATTCATCCATACTCGCCATGTTGTGGAGGGGTATTTCTTTTAGTAAGGGTATCTCCAATAGGAAATTTAAGGGGATCTGTTACAGCCAGGCGGCGAAACTCTTATTCAATTACCCGCTGCTTTCGCTCCAGTCCTTAACCTTCTTGTTCTGATATCCACAACCTTGACACAGAGAGAAACGGTTTGTAACACCCTTCCAACATTCCGGCAGGGTTTCATGCCGCCCCCACTCTGGAGCCGAGCAAGATGGACTTTACAATACTCTTTCAGACAACTCTGGCTGCAGAGCTTCGTGGAGGTCAGAGTAAGCAATTGACAAGTCTTTTTACCCTTCATTGTACCTCAAGTATACCTGTGTCAATGGGATTCTCTAAAAGGTGGTCATGGAATAGAGCACGACCTGCCTTCGTGTAGCGAACACCCTCTGATGTAACCATGACAAAATTTTATTTCATGTACGTGGACGCCCTTTGACCTACACAATTGCGAAGCAAGCGTTCATGGGATCCCATCCTTTGAATGGATGCAGCTTTGCTGCATCCAAGTTCTGACTGTGCTGCATATCTGGAAGGTAGGCAGGGGCCACGCCAGGGAGGAAGGGCAGGCCTTAGGGTCCCCAGCCAAAAAAATGGTCCAGAACCCCATGGTGTATACTACTTTCTGAAGAGTTCTGAATTTAGATTTTCATTTTCTTTCGGCAAGAGCTACTTTATCGCACTGTTCTGTGCGTAACAAAACAACTGATTGTAAAAGCTACAGTTGAACAAGTTAGAGATAATTTCATTCCACAAACAGGCAGCGTTGGAAATAAAATTGCAGCAAAGATAGCAACCAGTATTAAGCAGAAAGCAAAGGTAGAAGTCTACATGAGTTATCACTTCAAATGGGTTAAGGTTGTGCAATGCACAGCTTGGGAGACAATAGGTAGACAGCCAATCTGGCTATATTGTCTCCCTGCAGTATACATTGATATTGTCATGCTTAACTGGTAGAGTGCTGGAAGCCCATATTTGGGCTTTATTCTGAAGTGCAGGTACCACAACTTGCAGGCTCATATTCAGTGCATGTGCTTTGTATTATCTTTGAAGTGATATTATTTAATCTGTAAGGGTTTGCCTTGTTACAATTTATGGGAGAGTGCCCATGGGCACTCTCCCATAAATTGTAACAAGGCAAAGACATGTGTACAAGATTTGATAGTCAAAAATAATTTAGCACTCTACCAGTTAAGTAGTGTTAATTTACAGAATTTTTTGTATCCTTAAAACACTCTTTACTACTGGATGTATCATCTTTATTTGTGTCATGTATATTGCAAAATAAAGAAATCAATCAATCATAGGTAGAAAATACAATTCTAGGAAATACAACTGTAAAGGTTTTATAGTATTTGCTCATGTATATATATATATAACCCAGACCTTTAGATTAGTCTAATTTGGACACAATGGCAAATATGGATGTGGCTGTGGTTGGAGGGAAAGCACCAGTATTGTCTTCTTCTTTGCATCTGTCATCTTTGTTATAGGTCTTTACCACCATCACCGGTTCCCACCACCCTTTGATGTAAGTTAAATCGAGAAGGATTCTTAGTTTCCCAGTGTCGAGCCAAAGTCCTACTTGAATGTAAATTACGCATGGAGTTTACCGAGAAATGCCACAAACATTAATGTAATAGATCTCAAGCTTTAAGTGCATGATCATACATGTATAGAATTCACCACAGAAAAGCAATTGCCATCGACAGTGTCGGTGCCGATTGCTTTTCTATGGCGAACTCTGTGGGTTTTTAAAAATTATTTATCTGTTGCATTGTTTGGTTTGAAGGTAAGCTCTAAGCTATATTGCAAGCATCAGGGAAACCCTGGCCAAACTATATATTGCTGAAAGACAGCAAAACTTCAAAAAAAGTTTAAAATTCTGCATAATTTGGGAGCAATTATCTTATTTGGGCACAGCGTTTACCGTCGTTAGTTGGGAAGAATTTAAAGGCATGATATAACCACTATTATTTCATAATTTTACTCTCTACACATTGTTTGTCAAGTTTGTTATGAAAATGATTTTATTCTAATTTTAGTAAAAAGGTTAGAATTAAAATGAAAGTGTCAATGACACTGTAGCTCAACTTGTCAAGACAAAGACATGTACATGTATAGTATGTGACACAGCAATGACAAACATCTAGGTAATGACCTGATAACAAAGGTACATATAAAGTATTGTAATGGTCTGTACATAAATACTGACCGTTGCCTGTAACAAATGTATAGGTAACGTATTGTAAAGGTGGGTGACAGTCAGATGCTGAACTAGAATAAATCTTCGAGTCCCAGAGTGGGTCTGACTGAACCCCAAAATATTTGTTCTCATAGCACAGTGATAACAAAGGCACCCCAAAACACACTCGTTCCTGTCCCAAGGTGAAAACAAAAGTACTCAAGAAGTTTTGTGAAGATCAGTTCATAAATACGAGCTGTATAGAACTTGTGACAAAAAACTGATTGGACCTAATTTCGGTACAAAATGGCCACTGGCAGCCATCTTGAATTTTGGACCGTACCCAGAAACACTCATTCTCATCCCAAGGAGATAACAAAGGTACCCAAGAAGTTTTGTGAAGATCGGTTCATAAATACAGCCTCTACCCTGAGCCGTATTGACATGTGTGCTTACATTGTGTAAGTTGCACTGAATAAATCAAAGTTCATCTAATTTGCATAATTTCTGCACGAAAAAAAACCCCTTACAATATGTGATGTATTCCATGTTACTAAACAATCATACAAAAATTTATTAAAATCAGAACTTTCATACAGAAGTTCTATACAAAAGACTGATTGCACTAATTTTGGTACAAAATGGCTGCTGGTGGCCATCTTGAATTTCGGACCACACCCAAAAACACTCGCTCTCATCCCACGGTGATAACAAGAAGTTTCGTAAAGATTGGTTCATAAATATGGCCTCTAGTCTGAGCTGTATAGAAGTTGTGTACAAAAAACTGATTAGACCTAATTTCGGTACAAAATGACCACTGGCAGCCATCTTGAATTTTAGACCGTACCCAGAAACACTCGTTCTCGTCCCAAGGTGATAACAAAGGTACCCAAGACATTTCGTGAAGATCAGTTCATAAATACAGACTCTAGTCTGAGCCGTATTGACATGTGTACTTACTGTGTGTAAGTCGCACTGAAAAAATCAAAGTTCATCTAATTTGCATAATTTCTGCACGAGAAAAAAACCCATATTATATCTGATGCATCCCATGGTACTAAACATTCACACAAAAAAATTATTCAAATCAGGGCTTTCATATGGAAGTTCTGTGCAAAAATCTGATTGCACCTAATTTTGTACAAAATGGCTGCCATCGGCCATCTTGAATTTCGGACCGCACCCGAAAACACTCGTTCTCGTCCCACGGTGATACCAAAGGTACCCAAGAAGTTTCGTAAAGATCGGTTCATAAATACGGCCTCTAGCTCGAGCCGTATTGGCATTTGCACTTACAGTGCTGAAAGTAACCCCTAAAAACATCAAAATTAGTCTAATTTGCACAAATTTACGTACAAGAAAAAAACCCGTATTATATGTGATGTATCCCATGGTACTAAACATTCATACAAAAAATTATTCAAATCAGAGCTTTCATATGGAAGTTCTGTACAAAAAACAGATTTCTGCATCGTCGGTACAAAATGGCAGCTGGCAGCCATCTTGAATTTCGGACCGCACCCAAAAACACTCGTTCTCGTCCCACGGTCATAACAAAGGTACCCAAGAAGTTTCGTAAAGATCGGTTCATAAATACGGCCTCTAGCCCGAGCCATAGCAGCTTGGCACTTACAGCTCTGAAAGTAACACTAAATAAATCAAAGTCAGTCTAATTTGCATAATTTACGCACGAGAAAAAAACCCGTATTATATGTGATGTATCCCATGGTACTAAACATTTATACAAAACTTTATTCAAATCAGAACTTTCATACAGAAGTTCTGTACAAAAAACTGATTTTTGCATCATCGGTACAAAATGGCCACTGGCAGCCATTTTGAATTTCGGACCACACCTAAAAACACTCGTTCCCGTCCCAGGGTCATAACAAAGGTACACAAGAAGTTTCGTAAAGATCGGTTCATAAATACGACCTCTAGCACGAGCCATAGCCAATTGTTGACGTACGGACAGACGGACAGACGGCCAGACGGACAGACGGACAGACGGACGGACGGACAGACGGACGACGGACGACGGGCCATGACAATAGCTCAAATTTGACTTCGTCAAAGTTGAGCTAAAAATGAAAGTGTCAATGACACTGTAGCTCAACTTGTCAAGACAAAGACATGTACATGAAAAGTATGTGACACAGCAATGACAAACATCTAGGTAATGACCTGATAACAAAGGTACATATAAAGTATTGTAACGGTCTGTACATAAATACTGAGCGTTGCCTGTAACAAATGTATAGGTAAAGTATTGTAAAGGTGGGTGACAGTCAGATGCTAAACTAGAAAAAAATCTTTGAGTCCCGGAGTGGGTCTGACTGAACCCCAAAATATTTGTTCTCATTGCACAGTGATAACAAAGGCACCCCAAAACACACTCATTCCTGTCCCAAGGTGAAAACAAAGGTACCCAAGAAGTTTCGTGAAGATCAGTTCACAAATATGAGCTGTGTAGAAGTTGTGACAAAAAACTGATTGGACCTGATTTCGGTACAAAATGGCCACTGGCAGCCATCTTGAATTTTGGACCATGCCCAGAAACACTCGTTCTCGTCCCAAGGTGATAACAAAGGTACCCAAGAAGTTTTGTGAAGATCGGTTCATAAATACAGCCTCTAGCCCGAGCCGTATTGACATGTGCACTTACTGAGTATAAGTAGCACTGAATAAATCAAAGTTCATCTAATTTGCATAATTTCTGCACGAGAAAAAAACCCATACTATATGTGATGTATTCCATGTTACTAAACATTCATACAAAAATTTATTCAAATCAGAACTTTCATACAGAAGTTCTGTACAAAAGACTGATTGCACTAATTTTGGTACAAAATGGCTGCTGGTGGCCATCTTGAAATTCGGACCACACCCAAAAACACTCGTTCTCATCCCACGGTAATAACAAAGGTACCCATGAAGTTTCGTAAAGATCGGTTCATAAATACGGCATCTAGCCTGAGCCATATAGAAGTTGTGGACAAAAAACTGATTAGACCTAATTTCGATACAAAATGGCCACTGGCAGCCATCTTGAATTTTGGACCGCACCCAGAAACACTCGTTCTCGTCCCAAGGTGATAACAAAGGTACCCAAGACGTTTCGTGAAGATCGGTTCATAAATACAGACTCCAGCCCGAGCCGTATTGACATGTGTACTTACTGTGTGTAAGCAGCACTGAAAAAATCAAAGTTCATCTAATTTGCATAATTTCTGCAGGAGAAAAAAACCCGTATTATATGTGATGTATCCCATGGTACTAAACATTCACACAAAAAATTATTCAAATCAGCGCTTTCATATGGAAGTTCTGTGCAAAAATCTGATTGCGCCAAATTTCGTACAAAATGGCTGCCATCGGCCATCTTGAATTTCGGACCGGACCCAAAAACACTCGTTCTCGTCCCACGGTGATAACAAAGGTACCCAAGAAGTTTCGTAAAGATCGGTTCATAAATACGGCCTCTAGCCTGAGCCGTATTGGCATTTGCACTTACAGTGCTGAAAGTAACACCAAAAAACATCAAAGTTAGTCTAATTTGCATAATTTACGCACGAGAAAAAAACCTGTATTATATGTGATGTATCCCATGGTACTAAACATTCATACAAAAAATTATTCAAATCAGAGCTTTCATATGGAAGTTCTGTACAAAAAACAGATTTCTGCATCGTCGGTACAAAATGGCAGCTGGCAGCCATCTTGAATTTCGGACCGCACCCAAAAACACTCGTTCTCGTCCCACAGTCATAACAAAGGTACCCAAGAAGTTTCGTAAAGATCGGTTCATAAATACGGCCTCTAGCCCGAGCCATAGCAGCTTGGCACTTACAGCTCTGAAAGTAACACTAAATAAATCAAAGTCAGTCTAATTTGCACAATTTACGCACAAGAAAAAAACCCGTATTATATGTGATGTATCCCATGGTACTAAACATTTATACAAAACTTTATTCAAATCAGAACTTTCATACAGAAGTTCAGTACAAAAAACTGATTT
Source organism: Pictodentalium vernedei (assembly GCA_031216915.1). Classification (NCBI taxonomy): domain Eukaryota; kingdom Metazoa; phylum Mollusca; class Scaphopoda; order Dentaliida; family Dentaliidae; genus Pictodentalium; species Pictodentalium vernedei. Next base: position 307,787,068 of record CM062289.1, read on the forward strand.
TTGCATCATCGGTACAAAATGGCCGCTGGCAGCCATCTTGAATTTTGGACCACACCTAAAAACACTCGTTCCCGTCCCAGGGTCATAACAAAGGTACACAAGAAGTTTCGTAAAGATCGGTTCATAAATACGACCTCTAGCCCGAGCCATAGCCAATTGTTGACGTACGGACAGACGGACAGATGGACGGACGGACAGGCGGACGACGGGCCATGACAATAGCTCAAATTTGACTTCGTCAAAGTTGAGCTAAAAATGAAATATCAGCCTTGTTTTTTGTATTTTTTTGTTTTGGTTCTCCAATCAGAGATGCATTCGCTTTTTGTTGTGTCATAAGCCAAATGCATTTCATGATTGGCGCTTAACTCACTCACACATTTGCTTTTGGTTGTGACGTGAGCCGACCACTTTTCGATCTCACTCTCTCGATGGGATGAACTAACTTATGGTAGGGCCAAATTCACTTGGGCTGAACTTACTTTCAGGGGTGGGGGAGGGATAGGGGGGCTCTCACCATTTTGGGCCGAACTCACTTGGGCCAATCTTGCAATGGGTCAATGACTGGCCTCCATTAGTCTTGGTGGTTACGGGGCAATTTCTGACCCAACTGAAAAGTTGGGGGATTCGAATGGCAGTAACTTCGGTTCACTGTGATTTCGAACTTTGAACCAAACCGGTAATTTCAACCCAAAGTAATTTCGACGCATTTTCGGTCCACTATTTTCCCCGACTCAAGGGCCCTCCCGCTGGCCGCCGTACCAATTGGTAACTTCGACCACTTAAGAATTATAATTTTTATTTGTATCTTTATCGAAAAAGTCGGGAAAAATAGTTGGTTGAATTTACTGACATGGGTCGAAATTACTCTGGGTGGAAATTATCGACCGGCAAGGCGGTCAGCGGGAGGGCGTCTCAGTCGGGGAAAAAAGTGGGTCGAAGTTATCGAAATTGGGTCGAAATTACTTTGGGTCAAAATTACTTTTTTGCGTCGATATTACCGATTTAGGTCGAAGTTACTTTGGGTAAAAATTACAATGTGTCGAGGTTACTGGATCAAGGATTCGTCCCTCTATTTTCAGAAATAAATTCAAATAATTTGTGTTTACACAGCTCTTCAAAACCACAATCTCAATGTTTGAATGAAATGCAAAACCCCCAGTCTTAATGTTTGAATGAAATGGTTGGTGGGGGAATATTATTACCGATACTAAATCAAAGTGGGAGTTTAGATTTCCCAGAAAAGTGCTAACTTTAAAAGAACAAAGTGCAAGAAGCACTAAAACTAACAAAATCGGCTCATGGATATATTGAGGTTGTGCTCAATGGTCGACGAGCTGGAAATTTGGTAGTGCTTTTTTATTTTTGAAAGAATGGGTAATTTTTGTATAACAAATGCGTTAACCAGCAGTGAAAACTGAAGGGGTGCTGGGTGTAGCTCAGTCTTCACTTTTTCAGATCATTTTTTTTCGCCTGAAAAGCAGAGCATTATTATGACCTGGTCATTGGAATTACAATGAGCTAGCCAAGCAGGTTCTGGCGAGGCCTAAAAGGGTTATATTTTTAGGCAAAAAAGAAAAGACGTAAATCGTGCCCCCCCTCCCCTTACTGTTGAATTCAATCCACATACTATTGTTATTGGAAATAAATATAAAGTCAAATGCATTAACCCTTTACCTAACATGAAAAGCAGACAACACTAGCAAATGAAATTACTGAATAATTAATTTTTTCATTTTTGTCTCAAAAACATAGGTTATGACCCCTCATTGGAATGTGCTCGATCATTCCAAAGAGGAGTTATAACCTTTGTTTTCAAGACAAAAAATTATGAAAATTAATTGGAGATTTTTGTTAATAGCACTGACAGGTTTTGGCTGTAATGTTGGGTAAAGGGTTTACCAATGAGACACCATACTCCCCGCTGCAGTACTGGACTGGTCACTTTCCATGCCATGAGTGGGCAATATTCCACAGATACTATATTATTAGATTCTAATTGTATGAATCATCATCAAAAATTAAATAAATGAAGCACCACTAATGATGATTTCTATTACCTGGTAAATATGTGCATTGACTACACTGCCCACACGTGGATTATGACCAGTCTACGGCGAGTGTACTGTATAATTGGTACTTATCAGTAAATTTTTAAGATTAACCCTTTACCCAACACAGACGATATCAAAATTTATTATTTTATATATCATTTTTTCAAATTTTTCACAAAATTTCAACAAAACCATATCATATGACCCAACGAGGGGCCACATGATATAGTTTTGTTGAAGGTTTTTGAAAAATAATATTTTTTCAACTGCTGAATTTGCATATTATGCGGGCAGATGCAGCCGATTTGTTGGGTAAAGGGTTAAGAGCACAACAGGTATGACTAAATATGCCAGTAACTCATGTAAAAATAATTGGATGGAACCGATATTTGAACCTGGGCTACAATACTAGCAGGGTAATACACATACCAACTTTGGTTGTGATCAAATATTCCAAAGTGGAGTTATCGGTCGGAAACCAAAAATGTTAACGGATGGACAGACAGATGGATAGACTGATTACATAATAGGACCATTTTTCAAACAAACAAAAAGAGGTAGAACAAATTAAAACAGTAATTGTCTCTTCTTGTTTCTTAACTGATGATACTTTCCGTTGCTACTGAATTTTGGAAAAGTTCCCAGGAATCACTATCAGATGCATGTATCATCAATAAATAACCAATAAATGCAAGAATTTCTTATCAACCTACCTTACAATTGTTTACAACAGGCTTGCACTACAGTGGAAGTCCCTAACTCAGAAAAATTCTCTCTATTTTCTTCTTTCCCAAGGGTTTTGGAAAAGAAAAGGTGTGCAAAAGCACCAAGAAAAAATAATCCAAAACTGGGTCGAGTGCAACCGACACACACCCAGTAGGGGGCACTCTTCTCCTTGTACTAATCCATGGGGCCAGAACCAACGTGTCATTCTATTTTTTTTTGCCATCTTACAGGATGCGGATCATTTTGCTCTTCAACAGTGATACCTTTCGACTTAACGTTACTGATGTTTCCTGTTCTGAATTGTGGATTCATAGCTGTTTATTCACTATCCAGACATACAAGGCTGTGTTTTCATATACTAATCAAAATTTGCTAAGCACCAAATATTTGACACATCATTGTGAAATTTGCTTGTGACATGACAGCGATATTGTTGGTGGATATGTTGAGGAATGTATTGAGATGGTCCCCAGTGTTTTCATAAGGTCTCTTGACAGGCAGACTTTTCGTGACAGTCATGGAAAGCATGTACCCCTTGATTTTCATGATGTTTTTGTGTACTGTCTGCATGTACATGACCTGTGTAGGGTGTTCAATCTTCATTTCAACACAAACTCTTGTGATTTAATGATTGAAAATGGCAAATGCAAATGTAAGAAGACATTTGTCTGAAGCAGAAAAAGTAATGGGCTGTGGGGATGGTGAAGCAAGTGACTACCCATCATCGGGTTGGTGAAGCCCTTGGTGTGCACCATACGGTGATCATGAGAGCAGTCCAGTCCAGCCAAGTCCTGGAGCTTGGTGCCATGCTGGTCCAAGAATGGATCAACATCCCACAAAGGACAACCAGGAATCTGATTGGGAGCATGAGAAGGTGTTATCTAGCTGTAATTAACAGTAATGGGTCTCATACTTGATATTGAATCCATACCAGTTCGCTCCGTCAACTTTTTGGCAAATTGAAAAATTTCCCAATAAGATCCATTTTCCATGGTTATCGTATTCAAAAGCTAAAAATTAATGTCCTGTGTCTGTGAGAAGGGGAATGCAATCGTTTGGGGCCTCCCGATTCGACTCTGTCTGGAGAGTTATACCCTCTCTGGGAGGGGGGGGGGGTGCAGTCTTCTTATGGCGTGTAGCTGCCGACTTTCTGACGAAGAGATGCCTAGTTCCGGGACTACTGTCACCCCCCCCCCCCCCCCAGTTGACATCTGAGACTGTCACTTAATAAGGGTTGTAACTCTTTTTTTGGAGCAGAGCTTGGTTGCTCTCTCCACTTTTCCGCCTCTGTCAACAGTTACCGATGTATCCGCTCCGGCTGCTACTCCATTGGTGACATCATCGGTCTCTGTTTCAGCTGGCCTTGGCTTATCCCTGCAGAAGTCTGCAAGGATTTCAGCTTTTTGGATGTGGGATATCGGCCTCAACCTTCCATGGCTTCAACTCGGCGAAGTCGGAAGTGCTTGCCAGACGATCCCTCTTCTGTGGTCTCTCAGCTGTTGAGCCCACCAGGTTTTGATTTGAATTCAGATGTCCATGGTGGGGTCACTGTGGACTCGGTTGCACTTCCGTCCATGCACTCTGGTCCTTCGGCTAGTTTTGTGGGGCCGGTGCATTCTGGTGCAGCCTGAACCTGCTGTCCCTCAGAAAGATGCTAGGCATGCTTTCTCTCTCGGATCCTGTCGCCTCTGTCTTGGCTGCTTATCTGCCTCCAGATAAGTTTGATGACATACAGGCTCCTTTGTGTGTGATCTCTAAGATGCTCATGGATCTTACTCACACACATGCCTGTAACACGGCTAATTTGGAATTTGTTCACTGGGACGCTGTGTTGGTTACAAGCCTTTCCCTTCCTGAAGGGCAGAGTGCTGCTCTTCGATCCGCTTCTTTGCTGGGTCGACGACTGTGGTCTGGGATGATATCCTGTGTGAATCCAAAGATCAGCTGCTGCTTTGCCAGCTTCATCCACCTTCTGTTGGAGGCCGGACCATTTCAGGCCAAACAAACACCCTTCTGCTTCCTCTGTGAAGCAAGGGCTGTTCCACCTGTTTCCACTTCTTCCTCTTACTTTCGTGGTAAGGGTAAGCATTGGCAGTCGAAAGGGAGGTCTCAGGATCCTTCATCTAGCAGAGGAGGTGGATTCTCTACTCATGGGCCTGTCCAGGGCTCGAAATGAAAGTCCTCACCTCGATTCATCCCAGGTTGGAGGAGGGATATCATAGTTTGCAGAGCATTGGGCCATGATCACATCTGAACCTTGGGTGTTAGATGTTCGGTCCAGTCTGCAGATATCCTTTTGGAAGCACCCTGCTCTGTCGAGAGTGCCTCTTTCAACCCAAGTTCCGTCGGGAACTTTTGATCATGGAGACAGAGAATCTCCTGTCAAAGGGGGCGATTGAAGTCATCAAGAACATTCATTCAGTGGGATTTTATTCCGTCCTGTTCTTGGTGCTGAAGGACGGCCGACTCCAACCGGTTATCGATCTGAGTATCCTGAACCAGTCATTGCTCCCAAGTTCAGCATGGAGACTTTCAGGTCTGTTCGCCACTCCATTCACCAGGGAGATTACGCTTCCAGCATCGACCTGAGAGATGCTTACTTTCACTTTCTGATTCATCAGACATCGCGAAAGTATCTTAGGTTCGCTTTTCTGGGGCTAATTTACTAATTCAAGGCCATGCCTTTCGGCCTCAACCTGTCTCCTTGCGCCTTCATCCGACTGATGTCGCATGTGATAGCCTTCCATCGCACCCAGTCCAGGGTGACTACTTCGGCATATCTGGACAATATCCTCCAGAGGCACTCCAATGCTGCTCCTCTGGAGTCAGATGTTGACACACTTGAGCCTGCTCACGTCGCTGGGGTTCAGGGTCAACGAAGAGAAGTCGTACCTGGTCCCTTCTCAGTCGTTTTGTCATCTGGGGATGGACTTCTGTAATCAGCTGAATCTGAATGCGGTAGCGATTCCCCGGGCGAGGGCTGTGATTCTCTCGGCTTTCACCCTGACTCTGATCAAGTCCACGTCCGCGACAGCTGGGAGTATTCTCCGGCTGCTCGGTCTCTGCGCTTCGGTGATGGATCTCATTCCTCTAGGTCGACTGCATGTCAGACCTCACCAACACTTTCTCAGTTGTTGGAGGCTGAATGTCGATCCTCTGGATCTGGAGCTTCAGTTAACAGCATCTCTTTTCATTGCCACCTCCTTTCCCTGGATGGATGTTCAGTGAATTATGCAGGGAGTTCAGTGTTCCAGTTGCTTTGCGATCTCTAGGGTTATCCCTACATAGATCTTTTTGTGACCCATTGGAACCCTCAGATGTACACTTTCATGTTCCTGTATCTAGATCCTCTGGCTTTCACCGTGGATGCTCTGTCACTCGATTGGAATGGTCTAGTCAGCTATGCCTTCCCGCCGGTTCCGATTCTGCCTCAGGTTCTAGCCAAGAACCTGCAGTTGTCAAATCATTCTGATAGCTCCCTTGTTGCCTCAGTGGGTGTGGATCAATCAGCTCCACTCTCTGTTGGCGGCAGTTCCGGCACATCTCCCTCTGCATCACGGCCTTCTTTACCAAGGTCACCCAAGGAGTTTTCCCGTCAACCTGACTTCATTGTGCCTTCACGCATATCTTTTGTCAGGTCCTGTCTCCTCTGCATAGGTTTTTCGAGACAAGCGGTGGAGTGCATTTCTTTTTCAAAGCGGCACTCCACTGGTTTAGCCTATGCGGCAAAATGGAAAGGCTTCTGTCGATGGTATGCTGACCACTCTTTGATTATGCCGATCCTTCGATAACACAGATTGTGGAGTTTCTGGTATATCTGTTCGATTCTCAGGGTCTCCAACCTGTTACAATCTAAGGGTACAGGTCCATGCTTTCGGAGACCTCTTTGTATGTGTGAAAGTGTCGTATCGGCACTAATTAGTACCTCTCTATCGGCACTAATCAGTACTTTTGTTTGAAAAGTCCTTGGATTTTGCAGCTTTCTCCAAGGTGGTATCTTTCTTTGGTGCTGCTTTGCTTGGGGGAGGGGGGGGAGGGCACCTTTCGAACCTTTATCCCAGGTGGATATGCATTTTCCCACATTCAAGATGGCTTTTCTGATGGCTTTTGCCCCAGCCAGAAGGGTTAGTAAGCTTCGCACTCTCTCTGTTGATCCGGCCTTTTTCAGGAGCTCCATTACGTGTACACTCCATACGAAAAAATTATCCAAAAATCGACTGAGTGTGTTATGTGTAATTACATAATGTCAGAAGTCTGCTCACTAATCAGTGTTGATTGGGCTGTATTGGGAAAAGATTCGCAAATTAACATATTAATTTCTGTTCACTAAATCCTTTTTTTGTACCTGATACATTGTGTTTGGGAATTTTGTATATCAAATAAAATCTTTAAAGGTGAAAATCGGTTCGGTAAATCCCGTTATTTTGTGTGATAAATTTGAGCCAAAAAATGAGAATTTCGCTGATCACGTGCAACAGTGAGGCTCTTCTGTCAATTGGATATACATTGCATGAAATATTCTGAAGTCATTGGAGACTGTCGAACAAACTCAGGGGGGAATCCAAATCATATATCAGTGAAAATTTTATTTTAATATGAAAAGAAATGAAAACAAATGGACTTTTTCAATTCCTATATTAAACCGCAGTACAGAGGTCTGGAAATGTAAGATATGGCATTTGTATCTGAATATTTTATTAAATGTAGGTTTTAGAATTTTCTGACTGACCAATATAATTGCTAATCAGGGACAGTCTCTGAAAGATTTTTCTCGCGAAACATTAAATGGTTATGTAATCGTTCTCACGTGACCGCACTAAAACAGCTTTTCATACCCGCTCTTTTCTACACAATCAACAGGGTATTAACAAATGCGGTTTTGTATGCAGTGTACACGTAATGTCCGCTAACAGTGTTACTTTACCACTGATTGCTCCTTTCTGGCCAAGAATCAGATGCCAGAAACTACTCAACCTCCAATCTCTATCAGGGCTCTTCCTTCTGCTGAGGGTAATCACCCTTTGCTCTGTTCAGTTCGTGCAATTCGCATTTACTACATCCGGACGCAGTTCATTAAGAAAGACAGGAAAATGGAAAAAATTTAAAGTAATTTATATATTTTTTATACTTACCAATGGCCCAGACTTAGCTGGTGCTAACTCAAAAATATCTTCCCCCCCCCCCCCCCCCCCCCCCCCAATCCCCAAAATTTGCATGAAAAAACAAAAATTAGAAGTCCTATCTGGCCCTCCATATATTTACCCTCCGCGCATGCGCAGACGCCAGGAAGTCACCGAAACTGGCGCCAACATCATTCTTTCTAAAAAGATTATAATATAATAATTCAGCGGGGAGGTATGAGTGCTCAGTACTGCCCACTCATGGGAGGGCCATTCCCGTCTGGGCCATTGGTAACTATATAAAATATATAAATTACTTTAAATTTGTTCATATTTTTATACTGTATACCAATGTCCCAGACTTAGCTGAATCGTAAAAAGGTGGAGGGCCCAGAACTTCCAAAATAGTAGATCAACATAGATCAAATCCTTCAATCCATGATGAAGAAAATTAGAATAATTAGAATTTACATGTATGTCTCTTAATACCATAATAGAGGAGACATATCCTAATATGGATCCCAATTATGTAAATCCTAAATCTGAGCAAGAAATCATGCTAAGTAGGATGCAACGAGTTCACAAATTTTTAAGGCTAGTCAGGACTAAGCCCTAAAAATTAGGATGGCATATTTGAGAATGAGAGAAAGTTGCCCATAAACCTACGCCATACAATAATACTATAGCTGAATGCCAAAGATAGTACGGACAAAACAGCTTCCTTCATAGTTACATACCCAATAAGCCAGAGAAGTGGAGAAAATGCCACCCCCCAACCTTTAGAACATATCTTCAAAAGAAAGAGAGGAGAGCTCTGGAATCAATAAGCGGTACCAGGAAACAATATAAATAAATATCGATCAGGCACTCAGGAATTAATTCATGAATAATAAATGGTGCTTAATGCCACTTCACAAGCCAAGGCTATAGCAACGATTTTGGTAAATAACATTATCCGCTACAAAATATGCACTGCAGATGGCGTATACATGGTACAACAAAATCAGTGAAATAATAATATAACATACACATATGTACAATTAAATCCGGTAAGAACACTCTCCGTGTACAATTTGGTATCTACAACTATAAACACGTGAGAATATGCAATTTGAGAACCGACAAAATAGAGACCAGGATCTAGAAATGGAGGTAGGTATGATTAACAGGCTCCAACACAGAACACCCCCAAAATATATAATAATTTCAAGGTCCACCAAAGCAATAGTGTAATAAAATATTACGCGAGTGCATTAAAATCCAGCCTGTAATCATCTAAAAATGAAAGTGTCAATAACACTGTAGCTCAACTTGTTAAGACATGTACATGTATAGTATGTGACACAGCAAAGACAAACATCAAGGTAATGACCTGATAACAAAGGTACATATAAAATATTGTAGTGGTCTGTACACAAATACTGACCGTAGCCTGTAACAAATGTATAGGTAAAGTATTGTAAAGGTGGCTGACAGTCAGATATTAAACTAGAAAAGAAATCTTTGAATCCCAGAGTGGGTCTGACTGAACCCCAAAATATTTGTTCTCATAGCACAGTGATAAGAAAGGCACCCCAAAACACACTCGTTCCTGTCCCAAGGTGATAACAAAGTACCCAAGAAGTTTCGTGAAGCTCAGTTCATGAATACAAGCCATATAGAAGTTGTGACAAAAAACTGATTGGACCTAATTTTGGTACAAAATGGCCACTGGCTGCCACCTTGAATTTTGGACCGCACCCAGAAACACTCGTTCTTGTCCCAAGGTGATAACAAAGGTACCCAAGAAGTTTCGTGAAGATCGGTTCATAAATACAGCCTCTAACCCGAGCCATATTGACATGTGCACTTACTGTGTACAAGAAGCACTGAATAAATCAAAGTTCATCTAATTTGCATAATTTCTGCACGAGAAAAAAAAAGTACTATATGTGATGTATTCCATGTTACTAAACATTCATACAAAAATTTATTCAAATCAGAACTTTCATACAGAAGTTCTGTACAAAAAACTGATTGCACTAATTTTGTACAAAAATGGCTGCCATCGGCCATCTTGAATTTCGGACCGGACTCAAAAACACACGTTCTCGTCCTACGGTGATACCAAAGGTACGCAAGAAGTTTCGTAAAGATCGGTTCATAAATACGGCCTCTAGCCCGAGCCATATTGGCTTTTGCACTTACAGTGCTGAAAGTAACACTAAATACATCAAAGTTAGTCTAATTTGCATAATTTATGCACGATAAAAAAACCTGTATTATATGTGATGTATCCCATGGTACTAAACATTCATACAAAAAATCATTCAAATCAGAGCTTTCATATGGAAGTTCTGCGCAAAAATCTGATTGCACCTAATTTTGTACAAAATGGCTGCCAGCGGACAACTTGAATGTTGGATGGGACCCAAAAACACTCCTTCTCGTCCCACAGTCATAACAAAGGGTATGTATATCAAAAATCAGAAAATAAACACCGGAAACTAATGCAACAAAACTGCGTATATGCCTATGAGGGTGCCATCCAACATGACCAAACACAAAGTATTTATGTATTAAGATACATATATGCAACAGTATGTGGGGGGGGGGGGGGGGGGGGGGGGAATTCGAATACATGTCGAAACCTCCTCACCCACATTACTTACTCATTGCTGGTCCAGACAGCAAACATATAGTAACCGCAAAGCTCCCTCATATCTGACATACTCTGTTATGTCACTGAGAGCGGAGAATAACATGAAGAACAAAACTTCCCCTGAAGAAGAAGACCCTCCTGTGGGGGAAGCTTCTGGCGAATGTTCAATAACAGACACTTTAACCTCAATGTAATCATGGGAAACAAATGAATTGAAGGGTACACATATCCTATCATTCATTCCCATGAATATGGCTGAGCGTCAATAGTATGCGCTCAAATGCCTAATACTGGCAACACTAATGATGGAAACTATCATTCCTATGCGCTGCAAACTTAACTATCCTGAAGCGATCCGACATAAGATCATGTAATAGCCATACAGTTAGAATAAGCCCAAGATGCCCGAATAGCTAACTGAATCCATCTAGCAATAGATTGAACTGAAATGTCCTTTCTATTGGAAATTAATGACAAAAGAAACGTTTCTTCTCTACTGATAAACTCTGATCTGCGTCTATAAATATACTCTCCCAAAAAAGAAAGTGTGCATGCTAAAAAATAACACTAAAAAAAGATATATATCATTTTCATTCATGGAAATTTTATTCAATCACAGATGAATCAATTTGTGATCAACACGAGAAATTTCATTACACTACGACGAATACTCTTGGTGCCATGGAGAGTCAAAGACACTAAGGGTCAAACACAAAAGTCACACACTCAATATCTGGTATGACCTCCGTCTGCATCGACTACTGCTGTGCATCTACACCTCATGGAAGCAAACAAGTTAGCATGGAAGTGTTGTGGGATGTTGTTCCATATTCTGATAAGCTGTCTTTGGAGTTCCACAAGCGTTGACGGTGCATGGGGAAGCAGGCGTAGCTGACGTTTCATTTCGTCCCATACGTGCTCAATGGGTGAGATATCGGGCGAATTTGCGGGCCAGGGAAGAACATCCACTTGTTGTTGCTGCAGATACTGTTGAACAACACGAGCTGCGTGGGGTCGGGCGTTGTCCTGCTGTAGAATGATGCCGGGGCCGTGATGTTGCAGAAATGGGACAACAACAGGTGTAAGCACTTCATCATAATATCTGGCTGCATTGAGATTGCCATCAATAATGACCAGCTCAGTTCTGTTACAGGCAGTGATGCCACCCCACACCATGAGACACCCTCCCCCATAACGGTTTCGCTCCATGACACATGGATCTGCGTAGCGTTCGTTTCGACGTCTGTACACTCTCTGGCGGCCATCTGATGATGAAAGATGGAAACGACATTCATCTGTGAATAAAACACGTCACCACCAGTGTAAGGGATGCCTGAGATGTTGTCTTCACCACTGCAGTCGAACACGATGATGAAGTAACGTCAAAATCGGATGAATTGCAGGTCTTCGAGGATGTAAGCCGTATTCTCTCAGCCGGTTGATTACTGTTTGAGGATGTATCCGTCTCAGGTTAGGGATGTTCCTGGCTGTCGTCATTGCCGTTTGTTGCTGGTTCCAGAGATGGATGACATGGAAAAACTGATCTTGTGCAGGGGTGGTAACTCGGGGTCTCCCGGAGCGGGGTTGGTCTCGAACGTCATCATGTTGTGCATGTCGATGGACTAGCCTGTCTACAGTGTTACGGTGGCAGTTCAAATGCTGGGCAACCTCTCTGTGTTCTGCCAGCTCTAATCATACCCAGGGCAAGGAGACGTTGATTCATTGTCAATCTTGGCATGCTAATGTGGAGTCGTTTTAACAGCAGCACAAGTTTGAATGTGAACGATAGGAAGGTCTTACTTTAGTGTTTAAATACCCAAGGATTCACACTACTGCATGAATTTTCAGACTCTCCACGTGCAAAACATGCCTTTTCACAAACATGCAGCACGTCATTTAATGTTAATGCAATTTTAACGGGGAAAGCTGTTTTTGTGTTCAATATAACTTATTCATGAACAGGTTAACACTCTTTACACCTACAAAATTATTTTTTTGGAGTTTGATCAATTTCTGCAATGCACACTTTCTTTTTTGGGCGAGTATACATGACCGCTAATAATATAAATTCAATGATGTAGCGTAAACAATAAGACATCATTTCTGAATATGTGGTCTCGAAGAACCGAGGGTCCCAAGAACCCTGCAAAGAGAGACCATCGGACTCAGGATTGCAACCCAATATATGAACTGATGACCATCATAATTGAGAAAACCGTTAAATATACGCTGAAACTTGACCTCATGTTAAAAGATTCGCAAAAACAAAACAGGTCTAGAGCGAAAAACATCTACCACTCCAGTTAAGAAAAACTGGAGGGGATGTGTGCGTAAGCGACCCATTGAAATAACATTCATAGCCGCTCTGCACAACCCCATCCGACGCATAAAATCTTCCCCTGTTAATGTGTCTGATAAAAGATAAAAGCGAGCCAAACAACTGGCTAATTCGTTCTGTGAAACAACAGACAAACCAGCTTGTTGAAAATGAATCGTAGGATACGTGTATCCTATCATTCATCCCATGAGACATTATCTAGTTCATTATTCAAGCGATCTAAAGAACTATACTCGCCACATCACCGATCATACAAACGCTCGCTTTTCAACTGAAAGATTATCATAAATAACCTAAATATCCAGTTCATTCGAAATCGTTCAGACTGAGCTCTATAAGAGCCTCAAGCCACCAGCTCAGGGGTGTCTGATCAGTAAACTCAAACAGAGCTAAACCCCGTATCCAAGTGACTGTATAGTCAATCCCTAAAGTAATATATAGGAGGGATACCTACACCTTCGCTGAGTCCTTATAGACGATCTGAGTCTAGGACAACCTCTCCTATTCTTTCTGCTGGTGTTAGTCGATTAGACCCAACTTAAAGAGCCGAGAATTGATGCTTTCTTGTAGCTTAATCCTATATTAATGAAAACTTACCATCAAAGACTTAGTGTCTGGAAAACTAAAGCGACCTGTAGCAAGTTTTCCACCTAGTCAAATGTAAAAGATGACAATGCAAGGCTTCGTCACATCAGAATAGCTCCCACTTAACATCTGTTAAGACAAAGATATATATGATAAATAGGCCTGGAAAGAATTTTTTAAGAGGTACAAATGTTCATAAAATTCCTTTCCATATAGATGTGGCGTCACAGTACTTAAAATTGAAGTACATAAGACCATGAGTCTAAATTCGCTCTGAATAAGAAATTATCTTCTCAATTGAATCCGAACGAACAGCAAAATGATGAAGGTAAGGCTACAACTAAGATCTTAGCCTGCTCATTCAACGCAGAGAAACTCTCAACACATCTTCCCCGGTCGTTTTTTAATTGTATGTGATCAAAAAATGGTTAAAAATACAGAAGATGATGATAAGAAACCGTATTACTTCTTCCCACAGGAAGTTAACTATGGCGTCGTCTACATAATCGAAGACCTGTGACACCCGCATAGATTTAACCGAAAAGAGATCTTATTATCCTGCTCTTTGTCCGGATGAAGTCAGCGTCTAACAATGCTAGCGGTTTCTCACAATTACTCGCAGCATTGTGATTCACTGGAAGAAGTTCAAGGAAACAATAATGGATAGTATCCATATCATCCATGAGTTGTTCCGAAAGGGAAGGTTATCCTCCTCTGTATGCCTTTCATCATTCGTCTAAATCAGTTTAAAATCACGGTCACCGGCATCTGAACAGGCAGATGACTGGACCGACCAAGCACCATTCAACAGCTCAAGTTTTGAGACTGATGTTTCGTGCTTCTGCCTTAGCAGGAATACTGTGATCAGCTGCGCAATTTGCGACAGCAAGTCCGTTACGGAGGACCAGCGCTCATGTATTGCTTGTCCGTCAGCTGCTCCTGGGACCGTGTGGCCGAGATGGCTCTTTACTGCGGACGTCCCGATGAATGAAGCCTCATCTCCTTGGCTATTAGATGGTGAGACTTTCTTCACAAATAGTGGACCTCTTGACGATGCAGACTAGATATCCTAAGTCACTTAGCCAGGGTGTGGTCGGGAGTGCATGGTAGACGCTGAAGAAGCCAAACTGTAGCCGCCCCCGGCTAAGAAATGAACTGAGCATACCGGACAATAGATATGTACGTAAGCTCCGACTGACGCAAGTTCCTACCAACAACACCCGGACCCAGATATTGTTAAAAGAGAGAGAGGGGTCTCCCTCTTGCTCGTGGACTTGCAAAACTTGCCGGCTTCTTCCTTCCATCAACGCAGGCTGAGCATGGTTGGATTTTATAGTGCTCGCTACACCCTTGTTTCTCTCTCGACCGCTACAGATATACTTGGCGTCACACTACCCATATTCGGAGTAACGATCTGCCTGTCGAGGTAGCTAAAGACAAGGTCATAAACCCTATATTCTAAGGTCTAGGAACTTGTCTTATATCATTGAGCACTTATGCCGCTAGCTCTGAATACAATGCACATGCGACACATCCAGTGTCACAGTCCTCATATTCAATCTTAACCGCTTCACCGACGACAGGGATCTGAAACCACTTATCGCGGTTTATAGCCCTGTGCAATATAAAGAGCACTTTAGCCATTATGTAGAGGAAGCCGGAAGACTAGCCAATCCCGGCTGCCCATTAGACAGGACGTCCTGGACCGGAGGCATGGACGTAAACTCCGATTGATGCAAGTTCCTGCCAACAACATCTGTCCCCAGATGATGCTGTAAGAGAGAGAGACTTCTCTCTTGCTCGCGGTCCTGACAGACCTGGACGAGCGTACCTCAGAGCTTGCTGACTTCCTCCTTCTGTCATCGCTGGGTGAGCATGGTTGTATATTATAGTGCTCGCTCCACCCTATATCATCATCTAGCCTGGCGCGGACACACCCGGCGTCACAGTTCTCAGAGGCCTGAGTAACTGCTTCACCGGTCAAGCTAGCTGGCGACAACTGACTTTGTGAGGACGTGTGTGCTTTTCGAACGTAGAGGAAGTTATAAGACTAGCCGACCCAGGCAGCCTATTAGAAGGAGCATCCCAGACAGGAAGGCATGGACATAAGCTCCAACTGACACAAGTTCCTACCAACAACCTCTGACCCCAGATGATGCTATAAGAGAGATGGGCCTCTCCCTTGTTCTTGATCATGGTAGACCTGGACAAGCATACCTCAGAACTTGTCTGCTTCCTCCTTTCCGTCGTCGCAGGGTTAGCATATTCGGATTTTTATAGTGCTAGCTACACCCTTGTTCCTCTTCTCGACCGCTACGGACATACCCGGCATAACACCACCCATATTCTACGTGATAGATCTGCCGGTTGAGCTAGCTGGAGACAAGGGACGTAAACCCTATATTCTAAGGCCTAGGCCCTTGTCTTATATCAATGAGCACTTTTCCGCTAGCTCTAATAGTATAATGCGAAGACGGAAGCACACTCTCTGACGGCGTCATGAAACCACACCATGTTCTTGTTCCTCTGCAAATAGAAACTAAAAAACTGTAGTGACATTTTGGCGAGAGGACCAGCAGTGTCCCCTCGCCGCGAGAAGACTGATAGTGTCCACTCGCCTAACACAAACCATGACACCAGTGATCAACATTGTCAAAATCTGACACATGCAGCAAGAATTAGTGGTAGTACATCGACTATAAGCAAGACAACAGCAACTGGCATCATTAAAACTTAGATTTAAAAGCACAGATGTCAGTTTGTTGTTATCTGACTTTATGTTGGTGCCAGTTTCGGTGACTTCATGGCGTCTGCGCATGCGCATAGGGTAAATGTATGGAGGGCCAGATAGGACTTCTAATTTTTGGTTTTGCATGCAAATTTTGGGGATTGGGGGGCAAAATTTGTGTTTGGCCCTAGATATTTTTATGATAACACCAGCTAATCTGGGCCATTGGTATACAGTATAAAAATAAGATATATTTCTTTATCTTATCCTTGGTCAACTGAAGATCTCTCCTCACTCCATTTCTAGATGTACTTGTCTTGCTATTCGCTCATCATACGCTTGTCTAGCGACTGATGATTGTATTACCAATCGTTTTTCTGCCCACGAGGTGCATGCACCGTCTTCCTCCTGGGCTTATGCTAACTCAGTCAGTTGTCGGATGTTATGCAGGCAGCCTACTGGAGAAATGCTTCTACTTTCTCCACCTATCTGCGTCAGTTGCAGGAGCAGTCTGAGGACCTTTTTTCTTTAGGCCCTCTTTTCTTCCCCCTTCCTCCCCGCAAATCACATATTAACTCCAATGTTGGCGGATTCAATGGAATGACACGTTGGTTATATGTCTACACACTGGTTCTGGAAGCCTTGGATTAGTTCAAGGAGAAGAGTGTTCCCTACTGGGTGTGCGCCGGTCGCACTCGTCCCAGTTTTGTCTTATTTTTTCTTGGTGCTTTTGCACCACTTTTCGTTCCAAAATAGCTTTGGAAAGAAGAAAATAGAAAGTATTTTTCTAAGTTAGGGACTTCCACTGTAGTGCAAGCATGTTGTAAATAATTGCAGTAGGTATAATTAGAAAAGAAATTTACTATAAAATTTAAATTTCTCTCATCTTGAATAATATATTTACGCTAATATAAATTTATGGGTATAAGTGGATTACATAATCACATATAGTGGGCAGGGTCTTAACTGATGTAAACTTCATGCCTGTCATCATTGAGTTTTGATAAAAAAAACAATGTGGAACATGTTTAAATTTTTTAATTCCAGTCAAAATATTTACAACACGATCAATCAACAAAATAAAATATAAACTTTGATTGGTAAAGTGCTGCTAAATTATTTTTTAAAAGAAATTTATAACATGAGAATTTTTTAACCATTTAACCAATGCGCACAATATAAAAATTTATTTTTTTAAATATTATTTTTCGTAATTTTTCAAAAAATTTCAACAAAACCATATCCTGTGAACCCTCATTGGAATCTGCTCATTCCAATGAGGGGGCCACATGATATAATATTGTTGAAATATTTTTAAAGATAATATTTTTTCAATTGCTCAGTTTAGAAATTTCATGTGTGGATGCAGCTGATTCATTAGGTAAAGGGTTAAAGACACTGTTCTAACAGTGAGGGGATCCTTAAGTCAGCATGATTTTGTTCATACATGATTGCAGACCTACAAATAAAGATCTTACATCTTAACCAATTAGCAAGTTATGGAATATAACATGGTGGTAACCTTTTGGAAAGAAGTGTGATCAAGCTTTACCACTCTCTCTCTCTCTGTATTACAACTCCAACCATGTTATTTCTTGACAGAAATTGCAGTTTACATCTTGACAGAATTTCTGCCAAAATAAATAGCAAGAACTAATGTGTGAGCTCGACAAGATCATTCATTTATTACATGTCTGTTCTCATGAAAATCTGTTCCACACATACGTGTGGAATGGAAATCGTTGACAGACTATTTTAAAATATTTCAATGAATTTTTTCACAAATCGCGTAATGCAATTACACTTTGAATCACTAGCGAAGGCTAAAAATCGTCTCCTGAGTTCCAATGTGTTCTATGTGCCAGTAGGCACATAGAACACATTGGAACTCAGGGGACAAAATAGTAAAATGGGTTCCCCAGGCAAATTTGGTTGGTGATAATATGCATTCTTTTTGTTGATAGTTGTCAAATGAATTGCTGAGTGTCCTTCTAATAATTGTTTTGAAAGACGTGAAGGCATGTTGTAATAAACACAGAATGACACATGGCTTGAATGGGTTAATCGATATGGCAATTGTGCCAACGAGGAAGGATAAAACAAGGCCTGAGGCCTCTCTTTTTATCCTTCCGTGCTGGCACTCATGCCGTATCAATTAACCCATTTACATGCATGTGTTGTTCTGTGTATTGGCTGTTGCTCTTTGTTTTGGTGGAAAAGATGAAGACAGCTTACTGCTTGATCCATTTTCCAATTCGCAGCTTTTGTCATTAATGTGTAATCTGTTTTTTTTCTGTACTTTTCATCTTGTTTGTTTGGAAATAAAATCTTGTTAATCGAATTATGTTAATCTTTTACCTAAAACGAAAGAAAGATGACACTTGCAATCTTTAATAACTATTTTTTTCATTTATTTGTGTTAAAAGCATAGCTTATGACCCCTTGTCGGAACAAATTCAATGAGCTCATTCCAACGAGGCGTCATAAACTATACTTTTGACATTTGAGGGTTCATAAATAAATAGCATGGCACTCTATTCATACATGGATGCAATGTGTAACCTCTGAGTCGAGTTAGTTCTAAACAATTGTCAGATCTAACTGGAAAACATTAGGTATTAGAAACTGAATTTAAAATGTATTTTGTCATGACGTCTACTTTGTTTGTAAATTCTACCACTGAAGCAACTCCACATAACCTAAATGATAATTTACGAGGTTTTTCTAGGCCTGTGATTGTTTGTTATTACAGTTTATTGGAGAGTGCAATGGTATTCTTAAAAAAATTGTAACAAACAATTTTATATAAGAATATTTTTTTTTACAATCTAGCAAGCAACAAAATAATGCCAACAGAGTTAATCCAGTAAAGTGGTTCATCGCACTTTTCTACTGAGCCATGATAGTGGCTTCTTGCACTGAACCAGTTAAAACAAATTATTACAGGAGACATCCAATAAAGTGGCTTTAAGCACTTTTCAATAGTCATTATAGTGGTTTCTAGTACTCAACCAGTAAACGCCCATTATTAGAGGAGAAATCCAATAAAGTGGCTTTAAGCATTTTTCAATTGAGCCATGCTAGTGACTTCTGGCATCCAGCCAGTTAAAGCACATAATTACAGGATACATCCTGTAACGGGACTTTAACTCCTTGCATGCTGCTACCAGATACTCCTGCCCAGGACAGGATTTCTTTTGTCATTGAAATAATTTTAATTTGGGCGCATTTAAAAAAAAATTTCTCCCTGTAAATTGAATGGTTTTTTCACCAATGATTACTCACGTTAAATTTAAATGAATTTTTCATCAGATCTAGTCGTGGCTGCTTCACACCAGCCATGACAAGATCTGATGAAAAATATCTAGAAAATACCAAGTAGGTTAAGAGTTAAACACCTTTCAACTAAGCCATGCTAGTGGCTTCTAATACTCAACCAGATGAAGCACAATATTATAAAAATAGTTGCGTGGTTGACCTCTCTAATAAGGTGACATCACAATACATGTACCACCTGTAATACAGTAGAACCCTTGTTAATTAAATAGCCAGTTTGCAAATGAAAATTATTCAATTAACAGGGATTTGGTCACTTTTTGGTAATCTAGAGATAAGCAGACCATTTATTCTATTATATCTTGTTTGACAAGAGGTCTGTCAAACAAGGTATAATAGTTTAAATGCATGTATTGTAGTTGGATATAATATGGCCAAATAGGTCTATAAACAAGAGGAATTTGGTGCAGGTCAGGATAAGTACTTGACATATTAAAAGATTTGTGATGTAATTAATAGGAGTTTACTCTATAATCAAAATGCAATTAACAGGTAAAATTTGAACTCAAGGTTTTGTGTTTGGAAGTCCAATTTATTTTATTTTCATTCATTTTTTTCCCCCAAAACATATCACATTGCCACACACACCTACCAAAAATGGTATTCCACTCCCAGCATTGTATTCTACTCTCAGCGATGATGGACTATTTTTCTTCTTCTTTTTTTACATGTTTTTAAAGTAACCATGGAATCAATTATAAAGGGTTAATTTGTGAAAACAAATAAAGAGAAAATAAAATAAACATAAAAGTTCCCTGCTCAGATTCAAGAATGATTTCATCCTCTCGTGGGCCACATGGATTTTTTCACTTGCCTAACGTCTCGTGAAATAATCCTCCAAGAGCCCCATTCGAGAATAAAATTCATACTCAAATCTGACCAGAGAGCTATTGTCTATTTAATTAACACAAATATCCAATTAAGTGGACTCCCCTGTACATTGTATTATAAATAATGTAAAGAATGGGCTAACTGGACAATATATGCCCAAACTGATGTTAATGCAGGCTATGTGGATTTGATATCGAGTTTTGCAAAGATTATGAAATTCTTAAAAGTCCTGAAATATTAAAATTATTTTTGCAGGCCTTGATAAGTCTTGGAATGTGACAAAATGCAATAGAAGTTTTAAAAAACTTGTGGTATTTTAAGGTGTCCTGTCATGTCACATAACAGAGAGTTAAATAAAAATTGATGGCATATTTGAATATAATTTGCACAACTTATGATGCAATTTTTTAAAGGGACAATAAGCCACTTAATTGAAAAAAAATAGTTGATCATTTGACGAAATCATAATTTACATTATGCAAAAATACTCATGTTTCACATATCATTTGTTGGAAATCGCTTGCATTAACCCTTTACCTAACATAACGGCCAAAACCGGCCAGTGCTATTCTCAAAAATCGGCAATTAATTTTCATTATTTTTTTCATTTTTTGTCTCAAAAACATAGGTTATGACCCCTCGTTGGAACGAGCTCGTCGAGCTCGTTCCAACGAGGGGTCATAACCTATGTTTTTGATACAAAAAATTAAAAAAATTAGTTATTCAAGAATTATTTTTGCAAGTTTCGTCTGCTGTTCAGGTTATGTAAAGGGTTAACTTGAAGACTAGAATTTATGAACTATATTATTCTCAATCCAATTATCTGATCACCCGTATAAATCCTGAGACAGAACTAATTACAATTTCATTTTCAACATTTGTTGTAGTTTGTGGAACTGTTAATTGAATAGACACCTTGCAAATGAAAATTATTCAATTAACAGGAGTATTCATTCTGTTAACAGGGATTGTGTCACTTTCCTGTATTTTAGAGATAAATTTAGCATTTATTCCATTTATATCTTGTTTTGACAGAGCTCTGACAAACAAGACATAACAGATTAAATGCTTGTATTGGATGTACTGAGGCCAAATAGGTCTATAAACAAAGGAAAACTGGGGAGAGTCAGACTAATTTCTTGACCGGTTGCAAGATTTTTTATTCAATTAACAGGAGTTTACTCTATAACCTATACTCATCAAGTACTCCACCGGGTGTGGGCTATGTCCCACGACAGCAAGTTCTTACAATGGACATATTGAAAACTAAAACAAACTTTCCAAGTCAAAAAAATTAAAAAAAGGGCCGTAACTCAGTAAAAATTGGACACACTGAACACAAATTCGAACTGGACCTGCGTATTAATGAGGCAAACATATGTACAAAGATTTGGTGCCGATTCAAGAACTCAAACCAAAGTTATCACCCTGACATCCCAGTTTAAAAAGTCTAAAAAAATGGAAAAGGGGCCATAACCCAAATTTGAACTTGACCTGCATATTCTTGAGACAAACCTATGTACAATTGGTGTTGATTCAATAACTCAAACTGAAGTTATAATCGGGACGCCAAATTTCCAAAGTTGCGAAATTGGGTGAAAAAGCTCGAAAAAGGGGCATAACTCCAACAAATATTATCGGATCCAGCCGATATTTGGAATTCACCTAAGCATTGTGGTAAGGGACATATACACCAAAGTGGTTTTGATTCAATGACCCAATCTTTGGTTATCACTCCGGACACATGGATGCATGCATGAACACAAGCATGGACACAGCTGTTTTCACAAATTTCACAATTTTTCAAAGAAACCATACAAATATGGATATCTTTAGAACCAGCTTGACGAGCTGGTTCTACTAATATGAATATTTGTATGGTTTTATTGAGAAATCAAAATAAAACTGATTGTACATGTTACACAGATTAAAACTAACCTAAGTTATTTGGTGATTCTCTAAAAACTCTGGCTTCCTTCACACCAGACTAATACGACATGATCATAGCTAAAAATTTCATTAACTTCCAATAAACAGAGGAAAAATCATTTCCTTCTAATTTACATAACGTCTTCTATTTTAACTTCTTGCATGCTGCTGGCAGATATTCCCTCCTGGGCACCAATACTCTTGCTAACAGAAAGGATATATTCTGGCTTCTGTTCAACAGAATGCATCACTATAAATTGGACCAATCATATCATGAATTATAGCTGCGCATCATTTGTTCGAATTTTTTATGAAAACCAGTCATGGCTGCTTCATAGCATCCATGACTGGATTTCATGATAGAATTAAAAACCTGAGGCTCAAGTGAGCCTAAAACGCTGACCTGCCTCAAGTTGTCAAAAGAGATGAGTGTATCAGTAAGTGACCAGCATACCGAGCCCAAATATTAGCCCAGGGACTCCATTTGAAAAAATTTGAATCTGACACCCCAAAAGATGTCACAAACCAAATATGAAAAGATTCTAACTGGTGGATCTGAAGAAGAAAATTTTTCAAGAAATTTTCTCATATTGCAATGAGTTAAACTTAGGGCTCCAATAAGGAGCCCAAATATCAAACCAGGGATCCGGTTTGAACAAACTTGAATTTGAACCCCCTAGAGATGTTGTATACCAAATATCAAAAGAATCTGACTGGTGCATCTGAAGAGGAAGATTTTTAAAGATTATTCCCTATATTGCACTAAGTTAAAATTCGGACTCCCATGGGGAGCCTAAATATTAACCCAGGGACTCGATTTGAACAAACTTGAATCTGATCCCCCCTAGAGATGTTTATACCAAATAACAAAAGAATCTGACTCGTGGATCTGATAAAGATTTTTTAAGATTATTACCCATATTCTACTAAATTAATAATTCGGCTCCCATAGGAAGCCTAAATATTAACCCGTTACCAAACGTAATGGCCCAAACCGTACAGTGCTATTCACAAAAGTCGCTAATTAATTTTCATTATTTTTTCATTTTTTGTCTCAAAAACATAGGTTGTTATGACCCAGGTTCTCAATTTGAACAAACTTAAATCAGACTTTTGTAGAAGTGTTGTATACCAAATATCAAATGAATGAATATGAAGATTTTTGAAGCTTATTCCCTATATTGCCCTAATCTAATTATTCAGGCTCCTGTATTGAGTCCAAATATTAACCGAGGGGTTTAATTTGGACCCACTTGTATCTGCCCCCCTCCCCCACCCCCCCACCCCCCCATGGATGTTATACACCAATTATCAATCGATTCTTAACCTTGTTCTAAAGAAAAAAAAGTTTTCAATTTTTGCCAATATTCTGACTCAGCATTTTTTCGATGCCTTGTGCAGAACAGCTAAACACAACTGATGGCAATTTTGTTTTATGATTCCATTCTACTGGTCCTAAGGATGCTTCATACCAAATAACAGTTCTCAATTCCATGTAGCTTGGGAAATATGGGCATTATAATTTTTTTTGTATTTTTAGCCCCTGGGGTTCCCATAGGGTTGTAAGAGAAAAAATTTCTGGCATTAATCAATTACTTAGGACCCACTTATACCACATGCCAAATTTGGTTCAAATCGGCCCACCAGTTCTTGAACTACAAATTTGGGGTGGACCCCAAAATGAATATGCTCCCACAAAGAGAGTAAAAATATTGACCTACCGACTTCCCTTGAACAAACTTTAATTTTCAAAACCAAAGGATGTTCTATACCAAATATCAAGGCATTCTCTCTGGTGGTTCCTGAGAAGAAGGTTTTTAAAGATTTTTAGGCTTTTGGGGTATTAACCAGAGCCTGAAGATAAAAGCTGCTTCATTTGAACGAAATAGAAAGGGTATACTCCATAGATGGTTTGTGCAATATATGTTTGAATTTGGCTTAATGGTTGTGAAGAAGAAGACAAGTTTCCAAAAGTTAATGGATGACGGACGCAAGTGATGGCAATAGCTCACACTGACTTGCAATCAGGTGAGCTGAAAATAGCAGGTTAAGAGTTAATTGCTGGAGTTACAAGGTGCAACTAATGCTTCAGAGTGTTGTGTGTTATGTATAATTTAGGCAGGTGTTAAAATATTAAAGGGCTGGTATTAACCCTCAGAACTCTGATGCCAAAATCCACAACTTTTAAGAAGCTTTCCCTTTTTGAAACTGGAAATTTAACAATTTCAATCTCGTTTGACAGTGCTCAATGACCTCTGTCAAACAAAAGTGAATTGGATAAATTCTTAACTGCACCATCTAGCACTATGCGAAAATTTCCAATTCAAACTTTGATAATTCAACATTTGTGTGCAAAGAGTTAATTATACTCTTCCCATTCCCAACACACACATGCACAAAATGAAGTTTAGAGGGTATACCATGTTAAGCTCATCTCTGCATGAGTGTCTCTGTAGATGTGTCTGTCTGCTGCACAGACTTTTCCCCAGCAGACATTTCCCTAGGCAGATATTACCTCATACTCTGTGGCAGACATTTTCACAGGGGACATGTCTGTATACAGTGGAGCCCACTTAATTGGATATCTCTTAACTGAATACTGGTAACCCTGTTAATTGAATATAATTTCCCAACACAAAACATTTACCATACCTCCTGCACAAATTTAACCTGTTAATTGAATATAGGCTCCAGAGTAAACTCCTGTTAATTGAATAACAAATTTTGTAACCTGTTGAGAAATTACCCTGATTCTCCTCAGTTTTCCTGTGTTTATAGACCTGTTTGGTCTCAGTACATCCAATTGCAGGATTGTTATTTAACCCTTTACCCAACAAATCGTCCACATCTGCCCGCGTAATATGCAATTTCAACAGCTGAAAAAATATTTTTCAAAAAATGTCAACAAAACCATATCATGTGACCCCTCTTTGGAACGAGCTCATTCCAAACAGGGGTCACATGATATGGTTTTGTTGAAATTTTTTTTTAATTTTTAAAATGATATTTAAAATAATCAATTTTGAAACTGTCTGCATTGGTCTACCTCTAGACTGATCCCCCACCAGTGGGCAAAAAAAAAAAATGCCCTGCCTGAAATTTGCAACTTTTTCCAGTTTAGGGCTTCAAATTTCCATCTATTGTAAATTCGATGAATGATGGATGGGGACTCCCCTCACCCCATTGCATCATTCCTGCTTCCAGGCATTGGATCCTGGGTACCATGTTATCCGCCCCTGGATATTTTCCCTAGTGGGGGAAGATATCCTGGGATACCCACAGGGAGCTTGGATATCCAATAGTACTGAAATGGTTAACCGGATAATCGGTTTGAAACCAGTTAACTACCTAACCGATTAGAAACACCGTCAACCGGTTATCCAAAATATCGATAGTGATGATCATTCCACATTTAAAACATAGTAAATCTGCTGCTTCTCCTTTGTGATAGATTACACATCAAAGTTGCATTTTATATAATGAGAAAAAATCAACTTTGGCATTCAAGACTTTGTTAATGATTGGCAGTTTCTGTGTGTAATGAGTAATCGCAGAAACTATTCTGTAGTATGTATACAAACGAACGTTGTCGAGTAGTCGACAACGTTCATTTGTATACACTCCACCGATTGGTTTGAGAACACTGCTTTCCAATTCCTATAGAATTGATCCCAGATTCAGTGAAATAATGGCCATGGAAAACTGGATATTTTCTGGTTAATGCTCTTGGTTAGTCGGTTACGAAAATGAGCCAACCGTTTCAGCTCTAATATCCAAGGATAACCCCCTACCCCTCCCTGAATATCTAGCCCCACCTATGAAATTGTTTTTCTTGTTTATTCAATGCCGTTTGGTGTGACATACATTTTTTACCTCAATTTCACAATCTCAGGTGTATGAGTTTGGAGAAAACATCACCCCAACAAACAGCCATGTAATCAATCACAATATCACAAACTGGTGAAAGTTTTTCCCAAACGCTTTTCAAATTGCGTATATCTTCACTCACTTTTAAAGCCAAATAGCTTTGAATTCATGACAAATCTTTTCTTTTTTTTGGAGGGGGGGGGAGGGGTGGGGGGTAAGATATCCAGGCTTGGATATCTTTCCCCCACCCCACCCCTCCATATCCCAAATCTGCATACAAACCACAAATTTTGAATATTCATCAAAGGTAACATAGATCCCTTATAATATGATCAGTAACACAATATGAGCCAACCTGTGGAAAAATGTCTTAACAATTGCTATATGGTGGGGGGGGGGGGGGGGGGGCAAGGGGGGGGGGGGTGGTGGTGATACTTTCTCCAATCCTAAACACGTGAAACTGATGTCAAAAATGTATGTCTCAATATCTGAGCATCAAATAGCATTGAGTTAACAAGGAAAAACAATTTCATGGATGGTGGAGGGAGAAATATCTGGGCCTGTATCAACAGCCTAAATCTGCCTATACAATACAAAGCACAAATTTTTTAATATTGATGGAAATGTAACATAGATTCCTTATAATATGGTAACACCATATAAACTGAACTGTGGAAAATGCCCTCTGTGAGGTAGGGAGAGGGTCGGAAGATATCCAGGCCAGGATTCCCCACCCCCTCCCAATGAAAAATGAAAAAAGATTTCTCATTAATTCAAAGCTCTTTGACTTTAATAGTGGAGACATGCACAATCTAAACAGAGTTTGGGAAAAACTTTCACCAGTTTGTGATATGATGACTGATTACCCAACTTTGTTAATCTTGGCCCAGATGACATTACTATTTGGTGGCTGAGGTTTTTTCAAAACATAAATACCTGAAATTGATGACAAAAATGTTTGTCTCAACATTAGCAATTTTACCAGTAAAGCAGATTTGTTTACTACAGTGCACAGTAAACACTGCCCTGCCCCACTTCAGTGGATGCAGGGTTGTTTTGAAAGTGATTCTCACTGAAAGGTCAAGTTAACCCTTTCTACATGGGGATAAAAATTCAAACCTGCATTTTTTTCCTGTAATGCAACTAGAAATTTAATCAATTCAATCTTGTTTCACAGAGCTCAATGACACAGTTTGTCTTATTTTCTGCCACTCAAAATAGTAATCAAATATTAACAGTGCATTATATTAATACTAACAGTACACTATATTAATAAAAAAATAAGTAAAAAATCTGGGTTACACAATTAAGATGTTTAGAAGATATCGAGTGAAAAATCACAATCTTGGCATCACAACTTCAACATCAATAATAAACTGGATTTGGAATGGAGCCAATTTTGGGTCGAATGAGAGAAAACTGGAATACAAAAAAAAGAATATAAATTGTATTTAATCCCAATTAGAAAATCTATAATTATGTATGATTATGTGGCTAGAAAAGTTGTGAATTAGTAAAATAATATCACCTACACTTTGATCAAATGCACATGTAATATACAAAGAAAAAAGGATATAAATATCATCGTTGGAGTTAGAAGTGCAAGTAGAGCTGAGCGGTTAACCGAAAATTCAGTTCGGTTTCGGTTTTGTTCTCAAAACTGAAACCGAAACTGAAACAATTACAGAAAGCCTGCCAGCCCGGTTTTCAAATTCAATGTTGAAAATCTCTAATCAGGTTTTTACTTCTCAGAACAAGAGGCCCCAGGTGGCCTGAGGGCGCACACTTGACATGGTAGTCTAAATATCAAACCAGGGACTCGACTTGAATAAGCTGCATACGCCCCTCCTAAGAAAAGCATATACCAACTAGATGAAGTGATTGTGCCCACACAATACACAGGATTTTCCTTCTAAATTTTCCTCCCAAAATTGAGATAAAAGCATAAAAAACAGATTTTTTTTTATTTCTGTTTGGAAATTTTCGAAGTCCCAAACAAAATATTTTCAGACTAAACTTTTTTTTCTTCTTAAAATTGACCAAAACTGATAAAAAAACAAAAAACTAATTTCCAGATTTTGGTCGAAAAGTCCCCCAGGACCCCAAATTTTCAGTGTAAACAAAAAAAATTGTTTTCGTCTTAAAATTGACCGAAGCACATAAAAAAACAAAAAGTTAAAAAATTTATAGTAATTTATATATTTTTTATACTTACCAATGACCCAGACATAGCTGGTGCTAACACTTAAAATTCTAGGGCCAAACACAAATTTTGCCCCCAAATCCCCAAAATTTGCATCTAAAACCAAAAGAAATCATGTCCTGAAGGTCCTCCATACTTTGTCCTCACTGTGCATGCGCAGTATCAAGGACGTCCCGAAATTGGCGCCAATTATCATTCTTATAAGCAGTGCCTGGTCAGCGCTATGTACTCGGTGGGGAGGTATGAGTTCCCAACTCCTGGGAGGGCCATCCCCGTTTGGGTCATTGGTAAGTATAAAAAATATATAAATTACTATAAATTTTTTAACATTTTTATACTGTACCAATGACCCAGACATAGCTGAATAGTAAAAAGGCTGGAGGGCCTAGGACATAGAGGAAAATTCAATAAGCTCAACTATATAAATAGAGTCAACCCCTCAAGGAGAAAAGGAGTATTAGGCTTTACATGTATCTTTCTTATTTTATGATAAATTAGAAAGATACAACACCCTCCATAATTGAGCATAATAACATTCATGTTCTCTATTAACATCCAGTATAACCCCTTATACTAATTATTTTTAAAGTAAGCCAATAAATAAAGTTAGTCCAGAGAATTGAGACTCTTTATATTCTTTTAAAAGTGTCCGAGGATTGTATATTAACGCCCGTTTGACACTTGACATATACAAATGCTTCACACCGAGCTACACTTTAAAAATATGACATGAATGAATTTTTAACATTAATATTACACTTTAAAACCATCCCGGTAACGACTCAGAATTACTGACTCCGGAGGAAGAATCCCCTTGCTTTTCACTATAAAGCAGGTGACCTAAGGGAACAGCCTCCCCCCCCCCCCTCCCCTTGCCCTGGGTCAAATAGCCCAGAGCGAAGAGGGCAGCAGGACGGAGTCACTGCCGGAACAGAAAGCCTGCATAACTATAGTTGCAACTGTTTAGTGGACGACATTCTGAGCAACAGATAATGGACCTAAACAATGCAGGTCTCCAGAAATGGACTCAATATTTCTGAGATAAAAATTTGTGAATGTGGATGGCTGAGACCAATAAGCAGCCTTCATTAAATCTGTAATAGCAACACTATTTGCATAAGCCCAAGATGTAGAAAGAGCTCTTACTTCATGAGCTGAAATCTTAAGCACAGACTGCTGAGTAGAAGATGGATTATCATAAGCAGTACGGATAGTTAATTGAATCCATCTAGCAATAGAATGGGCTGAAATGTCCTTTCTATTAGGCATCAGAGACAGAAAGAAGCGTTTTCGTCCCTTTCTGATAAACTGAGATCTTTGTTTATAAATACGTAAAGCTCTAACAGGACAGAGTAAAGGCCTACGCCCATCTGAAGACGTAAGGGCCTTAATAACAATAGGTTCCGGATATTTATTAGGAGCCTGATTCTTAGCTAAAAATCCAACATTAGTAGTAAAGGTAATAGTGTTCCCAACACTACGATAGTGAGAATCGTCCACCGATAGTGCACGAAGCTCACTGACTCTTCTAGCAGAAGAGAAAGCTAAGAGAAAAGCTGTCTTATAAGACAAGAATTTGAAATCTACTGTCTCAAGAGGCTCAAATGGCTTTTCTTTCAGTTTAAGAAGAACCCAAGCTTAATTCCATTTAGGAATTAATCTAAGAGTTCTGGGTCTATTTATCGAGAAGTTTCTAACTAATTTAGATAAAGAGACATTAGATCCAATTTGTAAACTATCATGGTGTGCATAGGTATCAGATAACATAGACCTATAACCTTTAATAGTAACAGGCTGCAGTTTGATCTCGTCAAACAAGTATACTAGAAAGTTTGCAATGTCTGGTATGGAGGGATAAAAAATATCAACAGAATGATCCCTACACCAACGACGAAAGACCTTCCACTTAGCCGCATAGTTTAGCGAAGAGGAGGTCCTCCTACAGTTAGAAATCGCATCCACTGCTCGTCCTGTAAAATGCTTACCGTGCAAGAAGGACCACACAACGGAAATACGTGAAGGTTGAGACCTTGCGGGTTGTGATGAAGTTGACGCAATTTCCCCTGCGAAAGAAGATCCTCTCGTGGAGGAAGCTTTCGAGGTAGGTCCCACAGCAGACACCTGAGTAGATTTATCCACGGTCTCTGTGGAGACAGAGATGCTACCAACAGAATTTTGCATTGAGATTATTTTATCTTTAGCAATACTTGCTGAATTAACGGCGCTGGAGGATACGCATATCCTATCATTCCGTCCCACGAGATTGACAGAGCGTCTACTGCATATGCTCGGGGATCTGGACATGGTGACACATACGTCTGCAACTGATTGTTGAGATGTGTCGCAAATAAGTCTATCATTGGCCGTTCCCATTGGTAGCAAATCTGATTGAATACCTGTTTGTTGAGAGTCCATTCTGATGGCAACAGGCGACCCTTCCGTGAAAGGGAGTCTGCTAGTACATTCAGACGACCTGGTATATGACGGGCCGAAAGTAGAACTTGGTGTTCTAGAACAAACAGAAGGATTCTTTCCGTTAAATTGAATAACGGAACGGAATGAGTGCCTCCCTGGTTCCGGATATACGCCACTACTGTCGTATTGTCGGACAGGATTTGGACATGAGCTTTCTGAATAATGTTCATCCAATCACGTAATGCAAGCCAAATTTACATCATTTCCTTGATGTTTATGTGCTTGCTTAGAAACTGCGGATCCCAAAGACCCTGGCACTTCGAATCCGTTGGGATCAATGTTGCACCCCAACCTATTTGACTGGCATCCGTCATAATCGTAAAACCCGGATCCGGCCACAGCAGTGGAACTCCCTGAGTCAACCACTGAATGTTTGCCCAAGTCTGAATCTCTTGTTTCACTTGATCTGACAAGAGAACATCTATATCGAGCGAATGAATCTTCACACTCCAATTCTGAGTCAAGAAAATTTGGAGGGGACGAGTGCGCAACCGCCCCATCGGAATAAGATCCGCAGCGGCTCCGCACAGACCTATCAGTCTCATGAACTCCCTCGCTGTGACTTTGTCTGCGTGAAGACAATAGCGAGCGTAACAACTGATTAACTTCGCTCTGGTTAACGGCAGACGAACGAGATTGTTGTGCGTCTCGAAGCTCATTCTCAGATGAGTGAATGACTTGGACGGCACCAGATCCGACTTCTCCTCGTTTATAATAAAACCGAGACGTCGGAGTAATAGAAGCAGATTCTGCACATCGTTCTGAAGCGTTAACTCGTTGCCGAACCTCTGAAGAATGTCGTCCAGGTAGACCGACGTTACCGCAGACGAATGAGCTCGGAAATGTATCATTACCGAGTTCATTATTCGAGTGAAAGCCCAGGGCCCTAGGTTCAATCCGAAGCACATCGCCCGGAATTGATATACAACTCCTAGGACTGCGAAGCGTAGATACTTTCTGAATGTCGGATGTACCACGATGTGAAAGTACGCATCTTTGAGATCTATGCTTGTAGCATAGTCGTTCACCCGAATACTCGCTCTGACCGATCGAATCGTCTCCAAATAGAACTTCGGAGCGACGATCAGCTTGTTTATCCAGCTCAGATCTATGACTGGACGGAACGAGCCGTCTGGTTTCGGAACCAGAAACAGATGGCTGTAGAAACCCGGTGATTCCTGGTCTTCTACTACCTCTACCGCGTTCTTCATCAAAAGAGACTGTACTTCCGATAAAAGAGCATCTCTTTTCTGCGGATTTGACGGAAGCTGAGTCCTTTTGGACTTCGAGTTAATGGAGGCTTTCGTTTGAAGGATATTCTTAGTCCTTCCGAAATTACCCCTCGGACCCAGGGGTCGTCCGTAATCGACGCCCACTCGTCTGTAAAACTCGATAACCTTCTGCCAACCGGAACACGATAGAGGTTCAAACCATCACCTCCTGGACCTGCGAGGTCTGCGGGAGGAGAAACTACGTCCTCACGACCCGCACCTCATCCCGTTGACCTCGGGACGTCAGACCGGTTGTATCGGGCCGAATAACGTCCCGTACGTGAGTCGCTGCCTTGGCGGTCTCTAGAATAAGACCTAGAGGATGTAAAAGAACCTCTATAGGAACTTCTCTTGGACGTACTTGTCCCAGAAGTGCCTGTCTTACTCTTTTCTGCTGTATCCGACTTTTTGGAAGCGGATTTAAAAAGCTTTCTTAGTTATCTTATCATAGATTGCTGAAAGCTTGCCGTCGAAGAGAAGCTCTCCGGAGACCGAAGCGACTCTGAGAGAGTTCTTCACCTTACTATCCACCCGCGTGGATGTAGCTAGGGCTGCGTCACGTCTAACCAACTCCAGGTTTGCCACTGAAAGGGCGGAGTTATACGTGGAATAAGCTACTGCCCTTGAAAGAAGTCTTAATGAGGATTGTATATCCTGGAATTCTTTCCCTTGAAGACGCAATGATAACGACTTTGTAAGGTGGTCTGCATATGATAAAGCGTCTAAGCTTGCTCTGTTAGACGTTATTGTCGTTTCCAACGTCACGGTTGGAATAGACATAGACGATGGTAATGACAATTCCAAGTCTTCCGCCTCGTCGTCTAGACGCAGAGGAACTCTCGGTATGCCCTGTTCTGCCGTTTCGAATTTATTCCTTGAATTGATGAAAGGCAGATTGAGAGCATTAGCAGACAAGAAACCAGCCTTGCCTGTTTTGGAAGCAAGCTTATAGATAGCGTCGTTCAATAATTTGAATGTTCTTGTGACATTATTGGACTGTGTCGGAAACTCAGGGACGATGTCTCTGAACCGCTCAAAGAATTCTGTGTCCAATGACGCTATCAGTGTCTTATCTGGCATCGCAGCAGTCTGGCCCGACGGAACAACTTGTGGAAGGTAATGCCGGATGAAATCTACGGCAGCTTTATGTTGTTCCGAAAGGGATAGCTCCAAATCCTCGGTATTCCTTTCGCTATCCTGTCGGACCTCATGATGTTCTCGGTCGTCCGCACCCGATGCTTCGGCGGAGCGTACCGACCCAGCGTCGTCGGATAATTCTTGATCCGATATAGATTCTGTCGTTTGCTGGGATGCTGCGATAATTTGTGCTATCTGGGCTAGCACGTCCGTCACCGAGGCCTGCGGAGTAGCGGTCTTACGCTGCTTAGCCGCTGGAAGCTCCGTGTAAACTGACTCCTGCATACTTCTCTTATGCGAATGTCCGGAGTCTACAGGCCTCTTGTCCCTGGCTACCGGATGGCGTGACCTGGTCACTGTGGAATCCCTGATTGGCGAAGCTGGCTGGATATCCATGGTCACGTATGTTGTTGTACGAGAGAGGGGCCTCTCTCGCTCGCAGCCCGGATGGACCTGGACGAGCTAGGAACCGGACTACTAGGCTTCCTCCGATCTCTCCTCTTATCCGCCGTCACTGGGTGTGCACCTTGAATATTTATAGTGCTCGCATCACCCAAATCTCCCTCCTGGACCGCAACGGCCGAACCCGGCTGCCGAACCATTCGATGAATGGACGCTACACCGGGCGAGCTAGCGGACGTCAACGCCGTCGATCCTACTAGGGACCTCTTAGGCAATTGGCGTATCTCCATGAGCACTTTTGCCGCTAGCTCTTCATTTAATTGTGACGACGGAGGCGCACCTCTGGAAGATATCACGGAAACATCACCCTGTTCTTGTTCCTCTGAAATAGAGACTGATAAAGTAGAGTGACCATACGGAGAAAGGACCGGCATAGCCCTTTCCACGTTAACAACATACCCTGACACACGTTTCCAATGTTTGTCATCCCAAAAATTCACATACTGAACAGGAGTTAGTGCGAGTACACTGACTACAATTAATACAATGATCATGAAAGTCAGAGGAAGATTTCCTCTCATTACAATTTGAACAATATCCTTTCATAGTGAAAAGAATACAATAAGTCCTAGTACTCGCACGAATCCCTGAAAGCAAAGATACATAATAACATGATCCATTAACATAGAAAAAATAATTGAAATCAAAAAGAAATTTTGAAAAAATATTTTTTCAGCAAAGCCCAAGTTTCTGAAAAGTAACGTTGAGCCCCAATGGATCCCAAGTCTAAGTGTGGACAAAAATTTCAAAAATATTTTAAAAAATTAATGCAACACTTACGAATAATAATAATGTATCTTGTAATGAATTAAACTAGTACAAAGACAAAAAATCCCCCTCAACAGAGACTGTTGCCAATGTAAACAAGAAGTGTGTAAACACCAGAAACATGACTCCAGGCACTGATAATCCTGGCCCGAAATCAGTTACCAATAATACACTATCTGATGCAAAACAGAGACTTCCAGGGAAGAATCTGCAGAACATCAGATGGTAGATGCAGAACACTACGCCTAAACACCCATGGGTGAGAACGTAAACATGGGGAAAAGAACAGAATTCATTCTGTTACCCAGCTAAATCTCCCAAGAAATTTTAGTAATAATATTACTCAAAAATAAAAAATATGCCAAAAGCATGGGAGAATAGCAAGGGGGGACTTAAAGGAAAGGGAGAGAGGAAACACTGAACAAGCAGTGAAACTTAATAGCAAGAATGACAACAACAGGCCCATGCCTCGAAAATAGGCAACTTAACATAATTTCATTACAAATTTTTAAGTTACAGCCCTGAATATTTTCTGTCACTCATTTTTCCTCTCCTCCTTCTATATCCACTTTCAGGGTATTTTTTGTTTTTAAAAATTTGATAAGCAGTTTCCATCTTGGTTTCAAAAAGTGATGATAAATAGTGAATATAAGGCTAAAATGAAAGAAAAATTGTTAGCATTTGGCCATTTTTGACTAGCATTTTGCTATGCGAATCCAGTCATTAAATACCCTGCACTTTAGATCCACCATTTCTCTAATATTTATGTGTCTGGCATCATTTAAACTGAGATTTACAAGCACAAATATCAGTCAGATGTGAACTGATGAAGGGCCAAACAAAGAAGATAATTGGCGCCAATTTCGGGACGTCCTTGACACTGCGCATGCGCAGTGAGGGCAAAGTATGGAGGACCTTCAGGACATGATTTCTTTTGGTTTTAGATGCAAATTTTGGGGACTGGGGGGCAAAATTTGTGTTTGGCCCTAGAATTTTAAGAGTTAGCACCAGCTATGTCTGGGTCATTGGTACAGTATAAAAATACTCATTTCCAGATTTTGGACCAAAATTTCGGATTTTGGACCAAAATTTCGAATTCCGGACCGGGACCCCAAATTTTCAGCCTAAATATGAACCCAGGGACTTGGCTTGAACATACTTAAATATCCCCCCCCCCCCCCCAAAGGATGCTGCATACCAAATATCAAAAGATTCTTATTGGTAGATCTGAAGAAGAAGTTTTTTAGAAAATATTCCTCATACTGCACTACTTTAAACATTTGGGCTCCCATAGAGAGCCCAAATATGGACCCAGGGAATTGATTTCAATAAACCTGTGAAAAAATCATCCACAGATGTTGTATGTGAAAGTTGAAAGCTTTTGGAGCAGTGGTTTGGGAGAAAAGTAGTCTTAAATGTTTTTCCCATTACCCACAGTGTTAAAAAATGCTGACTCAGCACTTTTTCAAAGTCCCAAAAAAGCACCCCATGAAAAAACCGATAGCAATTTTTTTTTTACTATTCCATTCTGCTGGTCCTAAGGAAGCTTCACACCAAATAAGAATTCTCAGTGCCGTGTAGTTTTGG
Organism: Pictodentalium vernedei; assembly: GCA_031216915.1. NCBI lineage: Eukaryota > Metazoa > Mollusca > Scaphopoda > Dentaliida > Dentaliidae > Pictodentalium > Pictodentalium vernedei. Next base: position 307,823,123 of record CM062289.1, read on the forward strand.
AGATATGAGTGTTTTAATTTTTTTCTATTTTTAGCTCTTGCGGTTCCCATGGGGTGACAGGAAAATTTTTTTTGGCATAAATTAACTACTTATGTCCCAATAAAACCTCATGTCAAATTTGGTTCAAATCAGCCTCTCGGTTTGGAAAATGATGAATTTATACCAATTTGTATATTTTTATACTTACCAATGGTCCAGACATAGCTGGTGCTAACTCTAAAATATCTAGGGCCAAACACAAATTTGGCCCCCCAATCCCCAAAATTTGCATGCAAAACCAAAAATTAGAAGTCCTAACTGGGCCTCCATACATTTACCCTCTGTGCATGTGCAGACGCCAGGAAGTGACCGGAACTGGCGCCAACACCATTCTTTAAAAGAGAGTATTACAAAATAATTCAGCGGGGAGGTATGAGTGCCCACTCATGGGAGGGCCCTTCCCGTCTGGGCCATTGGTAAGTATAAAAATATACAAATTGGTATAAATTTATATTTTTACACAGTATACCAATGACCCAGACATAGCTGAATCTTAAATAGGTGGAGGGCTTAAGACTTCTGAAATAATTCCAATCTTGCAATCCATAATGAAGGAACTTACATGTTGAACAGTTAGGAATTACATGTATGTCTCTCTATACAGTAATAGAGGAGACATATTCTAAACAAGGAGCCCAATGAAGTAATTCCTTAATGTAAGTATGAAGACAAGTTCCTAATTTTCCAAGGCTAGCCCAGACTAAGCCCCCAAAATAAGGATGGCGTATCTGAGAATAAGAGAAAATCTCCCACAAACATATGCCTTACAACAACATTTCAGCTGTATGCAGGATATAAATACAGATAAAAACAGCATCCTTCAAAGATACATACATTTTAAGCCAGATTATGGGTACCCCCCCTCTCCCCACCCCCCGCGCCCCTCTTTTGAAGAAACCTTCAAAATAAAAAGGGGGGGGGGGAGAGCTCTGGAAACAATAAGAGCGGTACCCAACAACAATATAATTAATCGTCGAACACGCACTCTGGTATTAATTCAAGATTAATAAATGGTGCTTAATGTTACTTCAGAAGTTATGGCTATAGCAACGATCCTGGAAATTAATATTACACAGTAAATAGCATACACCGCAGACAACGTACACAGATACGTCGAAAACCGGTGATATAAAATAAAACATACACATATCTGATGAAGCCACATTGAACGATTCCTGAAGAGAAAGCACACTTCCCATATGAACCATAGGCGGCCACTGTATAATAAATTCCAGTAACAACACTCTCCAATGTGAATAATCCAATATCTATAATCGTAAAAGCAAGTGTTATATGAGTACCAACAAAATAGAAACTAGGGATCTAGAGATGTACAAAGGTATGATTAACAGGCTCCTACACGGTCTGCCCCCAAAAGAAATTAGTATTTCAAGGTCCACCGAATACAATAAAGCGTTAGCCTAATAATAATAATGTGCGATCGCATAAATATTAGCATGTAATCATCTGAATACCAGTTAACTGGTTATGCAGCCTGTGAGGTACTCAAGAGCAGCAATTTAATTGTGATGATTTATAAATAAACACTTGTATATAACAAATCAACCAAAATAATAGGGCATTAATTCAGCTAAAAAGCAGATGAGCCCATGAGGTCGCCACAGAACACTACATAAATGCATAAAATGCATGTAAGAAGTGTCTAAGTGTGTGTGTGTGTGGGGGGGGGGGGGGGGGGGGGGGGGGAATTCGAAGTCATAACGAAATCTCCTCACCCGCATTATTCAATCGTACTTGTGTCAGTTAATAGAAAAATATAGGAACTGCAATGGTTCTCTCACGGTGGGGGAGAATTCGAAGTCATAACGAAATCCCCTCACCCGTATTATTTAATCGTACTTGTGTCAGTTAAGATAAAAAATATAGGAACCGAAATGGTTTACTCATGTCTAACCGACTCCATATGCCACTATGAATGGAGAGGAACATGAAGAATAAAACATCCCCTGAAAGAAGACCCTCTCTGGAAGAAAGCTTCTGGGGAGCATCACATAACCGGCACATGAGAATATTGATCCAAGATTCTTGTGACAACAGAGGCGCTACCAGTAACATTCACTATTTAAACTTGAAATAAGGTATTGAAACAAATGTATAGGAGGATATGCAATCCTATTATTCGTCCCCATGAATTTGCTGAGCGTCTACTGCCTGCGCTCAATAATCTGGGCATGGCGACACAAATGACAGTAACAATTGTTCCGGTGCGTTGCAAACTAAAGAATCATGGGGTGATCCCACTGGTAGCAAAACTGTACAAATAAACGCATGTTGAGCGTCCATACATATGAAACAGGCGACCTTTCCGAGGAGCGAGTCTGCTAGTACATTCAGACGACCCGGTATATGATGGATAGAGAGACATGAAAATGATTCTCCATTAGGTATTACAACAAAAGTGAATGGATGCCGCCCTGGTTCCTGATGTACGCTACCACTATTGAGTTGTTCAACAAACTCTGAACAAGCGTGAACGCACTGATATAGCACTAACAATACTGACATCATTCTTGATGATTATGTGTTACTACAGGAACCGTGGGTCTTAGACCCCTGCAATTATAGTCTGTAGGACTCAGGGCCGTGCCCCAATCTATAGACTCATCTCCGTCATAATCGTGAAAGCCGGATCTGGCAGTTGCAGTGGAACTTATGAGTTAACCACTGAAAATCTGCCTCAATATGGACCTTTTTGTTTACTATATCCATTAAAACAATACTGAGCGAATGCATTGTCACACTCCAGTTCTATGTAAGAATAACTAGAGGGGGCGTGTGCGTAAGCGACTTACGCGACCCATCTAAACAAGATGCGTACCCACTGAGCACATATTCATCAGTTGCATAAAACTAATTCTTTCTGGATATGGCAGACGAACCACATTGTTATGAGACATTACCAAGTTAATATTCGAGTGACAGCGCAGGGCGCTATCTCCAGACCAAAGCTATCCTTAGATCTATGCTTATAGCATAGGCAATCACTCGAACACTCATTTTAACCGACTAAATGATAATCATAAATAAACTTTTAGAGCTTTGATAAACTTGTTAACAAGCTCCAGTCTATTATCTGTCGGAATGAGCGCTTAGGCTTCGGTACGAATAACAGGTGGCTGCAGAATTCCAGAGAATCTTGATTCTCGATGACCTCTATTAACCTCATTGTCAAGAGAACCTTTACCTCCGATTAGAGAGACTGTTATGCAAGGATTAGATGGAAGCATTGTCCATCAGACATTAAATTAGTTGTGGTTCTCTCAGAAAGATAGCCATCCATGAACCGCAAAACAACAGAGGTCCTAACTCACACCTGTAGCACCTGCGAGGCCTATGGAAGGAGGAACTGCATCTCATTTGTGAAGAGCCTCGACCCAGCAGTTTAGGGGCATCAGACCGGAAGTCTCGATCAGACGTAAGCCTCATATTCAAGTCACGATCCCTAGAGTAATTATAGGAGAGTAAACTATACCCTCACAAGGAGTCCTTATAGGCGACCTTCTGTCTAGGACGTCCTCCCCTACTCCTTTCTGCTAATGCGTGTCGAATATACGTCGACATAAGGAGCAGAGTATTGATGCTTTCTTTGTAGCTTGTTCATAAACCAATGAAAGCTTATTGTCAAAAACTTAGTGTCCAGAAACCGGAGCGACTCGAAGGGGGGTTTTCACCTTGTCATCTATTAAGGATAATGACAGAAGGGCTTTGTTTAACTCCGAATTAGCAACTTGTTAAGACAGAGTTATACGTAATAAATATGTAGCCCTGGAAAGGACTCTCATGTTTTATGCAAGCCATGTTCAACGTCCTCCAATTCCTTTCCATAGAGACGTAGCGTCACAGCTCTTAAAGGTGATCTGCGTTATACAGTGAGTCTAAATTCGCTCTGAATGAATAAATGTTGTCTCAATTATGACCAAGCGAATAACGAATGATGAAGGTAAGGCCATAGCTAGGTCCTTAGCCTACTCATTCAAACGCAGAAGAACTCTCAATACATCTTCACTGTTTTCCGACCAGCAGAACTATAGAAGAAGATGACAAGAAACCGCCTTACTTCTTTTCACTGGAAAGTTGAATGTGGAGTTGTCTGAAAGGCCAAAAGCCTGCAACACCTGTCTATACTTAACTGGAAAAGACATTCCTTCTCTTTTTCTGGATAATTTAGCGAGCAACAAAGCTAATGGTTTCTTGTAAATAGACGCATCATTCTGATTCGTTGGAACACATTCAGGGTAGTGTTGATGGAATAAATCCTCTCAACCATGTATTGTTCCGAATGTGGAGGGTAAATTCCCTCCAGATCCCTTCATCATTTGTCTGAATCAGTTGAAATCGCGGTCAACGGTATCTGAATGCGCAGATAACTGGACTGACCCAGCACCATGCGACAGCTCAGATTTTGAGACTGCCGTCGATTGCTACTGCACTTGCTGGGATGCTGCGAGGAGCTACGCATCTGTGTCAGCAAAACCATAATGGAGGCCTAAGGAGCAGAGGTCTTCTGGCCGCCGGCTGCTCCTGGGACAGTATGTCCGAGTCGGCACTTTCTCCGGACATCCCGATATATGAGGCCTCGTCTAAGCTATTGAATCGTGCTGCTTTCAAGCTGTCGCAGCATTCTGATTCTCAGGAACAAACTCAGGGAAGTATAGATGCATAAGCACTATAGCCATTCTGTTGTTCCGAAAGGGAAGGGTAATTCTCCTCCAAAACCCTTTCATCTTCCGACTGAATCAGATTATACTCACAGTCATCGGCATCTGAACGCGCAGATGACTGGACCAACCCAGCACCTTCCGACAGCTCAAGTTCTAAGACTGCCGTCATCTGCTTCTGCATTTGCTGGGATGCTGCAATGAGCTACGCAATCTGCAACAGCAAGTCAGTTATGGAGGCCTAGGGAGCAGCGGTCTTCTATTGCATGGCCGCCGACTGCTCCTGGGACAGTGTGTCCGAGATTGCTCTTTTCTACGGACACCCCTATAAATGAGGCCTTGTCTTCTTGGCTACTGTATGGTGTGACTTCACTGACGAAGAGTGACTTTCTCGGCGTTGCAGGCTGGATATCAGAAGTCACGTAGCCCAAGGTGCAGTCGTGTGTGCTTGGTAGTCATTGAAGAAGCTGTAGTCATAGCCGCCCCCGGCTGTAAACTGAACGGAGCATCCTGAATGGGAGACGCGGACGTATGCTCCGACTGTCGCAAGTTCCGATCCATAACATCTGGCCCCCATATGTTATAATAAAAGAGAGAGGGGCGCCCTCTCTCACTCGAGGTCCTTCAGACCTCGCCGAGCTTCTTGCTGAACTTGCCGGCTTCTTCCTTTCCATCATCGCAGGGTGAGCCTTATATTGATTTTATATTATAGTGCTCGCTCTACCCTTTCCATTCTCCTTGACCGCAACGGACACACCCGGCATCAGGGTACCCTTCAGGCGGTGTACCACTTCACCGGTCGAGCTAGCTGGCGACAGGGATTTGAAACCACACTGTGGTTTATTGCCCTGTCTAATATTCATGAGCACTTTTGCCGCTAGCTCTGATTGACTAACTAATGTGACGATGGAAGCACACTATCTGATGGCGTCACGTAAACATCACCATGTTCTTGTTCCTTTGAAAATATAAACTAATAAACTAGAGTGACCTAGGATAAGAGGACTGGTGGCAGCCTCTCATAACGAGAGGACCGGCAGTGGTCCTCACTAACAACATACCGTGGCACCCGTCAGCAACGTTTGTCATCCCATGCAACACATATGAGCAAGAATTAGTAGAAGTACATCGACTACAAGCAAGGCAACCTTCAAGAAAATAAGAGGAACGACTTCCTCGCCTTGCTTAAAGAGCAATATGCTTACATAGTGAAGCAGACTAAGTTGATTGTACTCCCACCAATTCCACATTAAATACAAATAAAAAGATACATAAAAACATTCAAAATATAAATCGAAAAATAGTTTGCACCAAAACATTTTGGCAAGAGCCCAAGTTCCCAAAGGGAACAAAGTGCCCAAATGTATCCCGAAAGAGCGCAAGTGGGGACAAAATTAATTTTTTCTCCCAAAAATTAACTGCCACACTACGGGACTGTATAATGTATCTTACAACAGACCTACCATATCAGAAATAGGAACCTACACATAAATAACAAACGTTGCTAATGTAAACAACGTCAAACTAAAAAACGGAAACGATACCCCAGGCAACACGGCCCGAAGTCAGTAACAGATTTTTGATCTATCCCATGTAAGGCAAGATCTTCATCAGAAGAAAAACGATACATTGGAAGTATGATGCATGACTAAAAATGCCTAAACACCTTAAGGGTGAGGACATAATCCTGGGGAAAATACAGAAACAACTTTTCTGTATAACACGTTAAACTCCCAAAAACTTTTATATAAAAAATTTAAAAAAAACAAGCCAAAAAGCTTGGGAGTTTAACAGGAGGGATCAAGAGAGGTTAGGGAAGGAATAATTAACCAACAGTGGAAAAATCATTATCAACAATGACGTTGTCAGGCTCATGTCCCGAAATTAGGGAACATGAACTAATTTTTATAAATATTATAAAATTACAGCCTTGAACGTTTTCAAACCACTGTTTCTTCCTTCCTTCATCCAATTGTGTCCTTGGATCTACCAATTTAACCATTGATTTGTGTCTGGCATCATTATTAATTGAGATTTAAAAAGCACTAAAGTCAGTTTGTTGTTATCTGACAAGGGCCAAACAAAGAATGGTGTTGGCGCCAATTCCGGTCACTTCCTGACGTCTGTGCATGCGCAGAGAGGTAAATGTATGGAGGACCAGTTAGGACTTCTAATTTTCGGTTTTGCATGCAAATTTTGGGGATTGGGGGGCAAAATTTGTGTTTGGAACTAGATATTTTAGAGTTAGCACCAGCTGTGTCTGGGCCATTGGTATACTGTGTAAAAATATAGAAATTCTGGTCGGGGCAAAAATTCTTGTCCCTCCCGTAATGATGGCAAATATAGCCCCTAGAACTTCTCTTGAACAAATATGAGTCTGCACCTCAAAAGGAAGGTACACACCTAATATCAAGTCTCTGCTACTGCTGGTTCATGAGAAGAAGATTTTTTTAAGATTTAGACTCACCTTTTGGGCGTGGCCCTACCAAGGGGCGGGTCAACTTGATTTGAACAAACTTGAATTGATATATGATAGGGAACAAGCATACCAGATTTGGTTCAATTTGGTTAAATAGTTTGTGAGAAGAAGTTGATAAAGTAAACGCTGGACGGATGGATGACGGATGGAAAGTGATTAGTAAAGCTCCCCTTAAGCTTCACTCAGGTGAGCTAATAATGAGAGAAGTTACCTTTATTTTGAAACTTTTGAGTTGCGATACCCCTTTTGAGGAGGAGGGACCAGAGGACACTGGGTCATCAGGAGACAAGTCAATCAAAAGCCCATCTCACTCTTCATCTGAAGAGATGGAGGATGGATTTGTCTACGGTATAAGAAGTGGACCTGGATGATGCACCTTGCACCTCTCAAACTTTTACTACTCCAGCTTTTTTGCACCAGTTCCTGACCAGGTGAGCACCATGGAATCTGTGGAGCCGTTCCTGGAAAAGGAGACTGAAAATAAAGAAATACGGCTAAAAGTACAAGGAAGATTCCAAGAGTACAAACAGATAGGGACAGACCAGGATAAGATCAAAGACTGATTTGGCACCACCACTACTGCAGGGTGTAGATCAAAATATCATTAATTTCTGTCACAAGGACTAGGCCATACAAACCATGCCAGTCTCCAAATTTTTATGGCTAAAACTACAGGGTAGACTCCAAGACTACACACAGATAGGGATAGACAAGGATAAGGTCAAAGACAGGCCAATTAACTTGCGCCACCACTACTCCAACGTGGGGATCAAAAGATCACAGCCACAAGGACTAGGCCATAGAAACCAAGCCAGTCTCCAAATCCTCCTCCAACACACCAACAACACCACCAACATCGATCTCTCCATCACATCCACCTCCATAGGAGGCATAGATACCACTGAGTACTGTAACCATTTGCTTCTTTGCTGTGCCCAGACATGACACAACAATTATATAATTACACAAAGATGGGTGAAAGGGGCTTGCCCCTCATCGTTTTGCATGCCTTCATTTATTTTGTAAGTGCATGTTAACCTTTTCCTAATATAACAGCCATAACAGACAGTACTATTAACACAAAACACCTTTCAAATTGTATTCTTTTTTCAGTTTCTGCCCCTGAAACATAGCTTTTAACTCCATCATTAGAATGAGTTCAATGAACAAATTTCACTCAGAGGTATTGAGCTATGTTTTCTAGAGATGGGTGGTATTGGACTTTTGAGTTTGATATTAGTTTTGGTATTTTTAGGGGGTATACAGCTGTATTGGTTTGGTTTTCGGTATCTGATGTGACTGAGATTTACTAATTGTACCAAAGGGGAATTCACACCAGGAAAATACAAAATAAGTTGTTCTCGTATCGTTCTACGACTGCATCACAAATGTCACTGCCAATGAACTCAACAATGGTATTCTTTGCTTACACAAATCATATATACAGAAATTTTGTGACTTGTTGCAAACACACCTTAAGGGGTCGTCCAACCTAACTTTGGTCAATTTGTTGACATTTTTCCCAATGCCCCAGAAACAGATAAGAGAAGTAAGGAAAGGCAAATTATATATCAAAATAATGAGTAAAATAATGAGTAAAGTGCATAGAAAAGGTACACATAATTGTTTTCAGGAAAAAAAGAGAATTTTATGATTTTGAAGAACATTAATTTGCCAATGGCATAAGTAACGAACCCGTAAAACCACAAAATGATCAGCAATTCAAAAGCCTTGTCCTCAATGTAATGACAATAGACTTAGAGAAAGCATTTTTATGACACACAGTCTGTTGTGTTTTGATGTTGGAATGCAATATCACCAACACAAATTTTGGATGTTCCGGATGTGGCCATGTTTCAATGATGTTTATTCCGGGCATATGATTACAATGTGGTCCTTTCAGGAATACTCATTTTGGGCAATCGTAAGAATGAAAGGACGTGATCATGTCCTTTATTTGTTTGAGACAATTTATGAGCGGATTTGCAAACAGATTACAGCAAATACTTGAGCTGTTAATGTCATAACTGAAAAATATGGTTTGAAATTCCCTCCAGTGATATTCAGTGTTTAGAAGCCATCTGAACTTTTTTGTTGACAAAAAAACTGAATTATTGCACACTAAAATGACAACATGAACCACTTGTAAAAAAATAACCGAGTGTATAAAATGGAGACAATACACATAAAATAAAGTAATATTCATAAAAAAGTAAGCTGAATGCTTCAGAAATAACTTTTTTCACGAAGTATATTCCAAGTTTGTTTGTTTGTTTGTTGGTGGTTAACGTCACACATTTAAGCACCATGGCTAATCGTGACACAATATGGAGATGAAGGCAAGTTTAGTCAATTGTTGATCAACATGTTGCCCATTTTAGAGGACTTTCACCCCAAGCATTAGTAACTGGGTCCTATTTTACTAGTAAAGCGGAACTGGTTTACCACAGTAAACAAGTGCTGCTTATTTCCCGGGGTTCCCATAGGGAATTTTCCAAGTGACCTCCAAATATTGAGCGTAGTGACCTCCAAATATTGAGCGTGTTGATTTCCACCGATGTTGTGAAGTTATTTACTTCCCAGAAACCATGGATCTTTGCCACAACTGTGCTGATGTCTGCAAAGGACCGATTGACGATGGGTTGAAAACAGACATGTTAACCTCCAGAATAATTTTTCAGGGAACCTGAGGGTGATTTTCAGGGAAATGGGATGGATTTCAGAGAAAAGTTTGCGCAGGGACAAAATAAAAGAAAAAACTTGTGAATTTTCAGCTCATGGACCACTATTAACACCAGGTTATATCCAGAACTAGTTGTTAACTATGCTGATGCATTTATACTATGCTAAAAAATCATAAAATAACTGTTGATTTAACCTCCCCCCCCCCAGTATCCTCTTCTTCATGAGCCCCCCCCCCCCCCCACCCCCCAACCACCCACTCTGTACTCACAGAGCACCTCCACCTGTGGTTTGCTCTTATCAAAGTCTACTTAGCTAATAATTTCCCAAGTCTGGAAATGTCAACAGGAAAAGATGTCCTAATGTTCAGTTACTTCAAGAACATTAGTACTTAGAAAGTATCTCTATCAAACTTCATGCATGTGGGACGATTGTGCCCTACACAAAACTTTTCTTTTCATCACTGAAGCATTTTTTTTTAATTCCATTCGAAATTTTCTGGGTACAGATGGTCAACAGTTAACAGTTCTGTAGTCAGCCCAACAGAATAAATGTAGTGTTAGAAAATAAGTCCATTGTGTTTAAATATGCAGTCATAATTTTTCGGCATCCCAAGCAACTTTAACCTACTTTTAAACTGTTCTAAATAGTTGTTGTTTATGTTTTGATTTCGGAAAAGGGATGAGAATTAAACTATTCTATGAAGGAATAAATAAATATATATTATTTAATTCCTTTTCATATATTTTAATTTCAAAAAACTGCATTTAAATGAAGGTGGAGTTTTCAATTTTTTGAAAGTAAGTCACCTATTTTCACTTTGTGAAAGTAAGTCACCTATTTTCACTTCGACACTCGCACATTGTCATTGATCACGAATCTCCGAAGAAAAACCCCAGAAATAAACATGAACACAGTTGAAATATATATCATAAAATACCCTTTTCTTCAATAAATTTAACTTATAAATCCATATTTTACTGCTTCGTGAGTTTTTGCCAGAGTTTGAAATGCATTTGATTTGACTCCGAACGTTTTTCATAAGTTACAACGGGAACGAAATATTTGACTATTGTTTTCTGGGATTTTGGGTTCAAAACCGATTTCCGTCTGGAAGGCCGGGAACTACACTGAAATTCCGTGATTTTCCCGGGCATTCTGGGAGAGTTAACATGTCTGGTTGAAAATGATGCATTTGTGCTTTTAAGGGGTCGTCCAACCTAACTTTGGTCAATTTTTTTACATTTTTCCCAATGCATCAGAAACAGATAAGAGAAGTAAGGAAAGGCAAATCATATATCAAAATAATGAGTAAAGTGCATAGAAAAGGTACATATAATTTTTTTCAGGAAAAAAAGTAAATTTTATGATTTTGAGGAAGATTAATTTGCCAATGGCGTAAGTAACGAACTGATAAAACCACAAAATAATCGGTAATTCGAAAGCCTTGTCCTCAATATAATGATAACATACTACAGACTCGGAGAAAGCATTTTTTTGACACACACTCTGGTGGGTTTTGACGTTTGAATGTAATAACACCAACACAAATTTTTGATGTTCCGGATGTGGCCATGTTTCAATGATGTTTATTCCGGTCATGTGATTACGATGTGGTTCTTGCAGAAATACTCAATTTGGGCAATCGTAAGAATGCAAGGATGTGATCACGCCCTTTATTTGTTCGAGACAATGTATGAGCGGATTTGCAAACAGGTGACAGCAAATACTTGCGCTGTTAATGTCATAACTGCAAAATATGGTTCAAAATTCCCTCTCATGTTTACAGGCCGTCTGAACTTTTTTGTTGACAAAAAATCTGAATTATTGCGCACTAGAAAGACAACATGAACCACTTGTAAAAAAATAACCAAGTGTATAAAATCGGGACGATACACATAAAATAAGGCAATATTCATAACAAAGTGAGCAAAATGCTTCAGAAATCACTTTTTCACGAAGTATATTCCAAGTGACCTGGAACTATATTGAGCATGTTGATTTCCCCAGATGTTGTGAAGTTATTTACTTCCTAGTAACCATGGAATATGAGGCGGGTGTGTTTGATGTCTGCAAAGGACCGATTGAAGATGGGTTGAAAATGATGCATTCAAGCTTTTAAATAAGGTGCACTTGGACGATGCTGAGAATTTAGTTTTTTCTTGCAACCAACCATACTAACACAAGCGTCGATCAGCATCTTTTGTCATTGTTTTACACTGACAAATGTGACAAATCTCCTTCACCGGATACCATCCCCCAATTTGCATATCACAATAAACATAACCGCTGTCACTGAACCGCTGTCACTGAGTGTCAGCGTGGCCGTGTGGTCAAAACCGAAACGAATTATCGAATGCACAGTTGGTCAATATTAGCTGCAATTGACTTTTAAACAAATGAAATACACGAAATATTCGCAATTTCTTCATATTCATGCCAAGTTACTTTTTAACCCTTTACCTAACATGAAAAGCAGACGACACTTGCAAAAAAAATTATTGAATAACTAATGTTTTTCATTTTTTGTCTCAAAAACATAGGTTATGACCCCTCGTTGGAACGAGCTCGACGAGCTCGTTCCAACGAGGGGTCATAACCTATGTTTTTGAGACAAAAAATGAAAATATTTTGAAAATTAATTGGCGATTTTTGAGAATAGCGCTGGCCGGTTTTGGCCGTTACGTTGGGTAAAGGGTTAACCAAACCACATGCGTTCAGTTTCGTTTGTCGGCATCAAACTGATATTGTTTGTGGTAATTAAATAGTACGAGAAGGCGACGGAAGCCAAATATTTCTCATCATCTATTAATTAATTAAAATTGATAATTTCTTTTATTTTACTGAAATTATGAATTGATAAGGTGGGTGTGTTGCAATTATTATGCCCCAGACCTGGAAGTTGGAAAATCAAAGGTGCATCTAGGGCCGTGCAGTGGTGACCCCTGTCCTCTTAATCTTCGTCTTACCCATTCATCATTACATGTACCAACATTCTCCCTTGTATCTCAACCATTGCTACTCCAATTTGAAGGATATTTGGTGCTGTGATCGAGCATCATGGGGAAACAATGCCTGTGTAGCTGCTGTAGTATGTGTTTCTTCCCACATTTTTTCAGAGTTTTGGTACTTTTTCACTCTTTTGAGTTAGAAAATTTTGTTTATAATTAGTTGATTTGTTACAATTTGTTGCAAAGTGCCTGCTAATACCCTCAATTGTATTGCTACAGAAATATCTGGTGAACATTTTGTTCCTATTACTTATCAAGCAACAACCTAATGAATATTCTGTATAAAGCCACCAATCTGATGTTTGACACTTTTATCGGAGCTGTTTTGAAGGCTTATGGAACTCAAAATGTTGATGATGGCAGGACTTTTCTATTCACCCATTAATCGATAAATTAAGTGTTATAGTTGGAAGTAAGAAGCATGAAAGGTCCAGAACTAAAAGTCTAAAAAGAATGTTTTGCAATGTAACATGATTTTTGCAGATACACTTATTTGGAGGGTTATCTGTCTGATAGTGTTTGGAACATGTGTGGCCAGGATCTTCAAAAAGAAAAAAGAGTTAAACTTTGAGAAAAAAGGCATATGCCTTGAGTGCCGGAGGTAGCGTCATACAAGGAAGAGAGCCCCCCCCCTTTCCAGGATATTTTTTGTGTCAAATGGAGCTCACTTGTCACCTTTTGGGGATTGCTTTGTGTACTGCGTTCTTGAAAAAAATATGTGAGACCCTCTGGATGTGCCCTTCTGATCTCAATATGCCAATAAGCCTCCTTGGGGAAAGTACATGCAATAATGGTTATGTAAGGTTGATTTGATGTGTTTTGAATAACAATGTACTTTTAAGTACATTAGATGGTGTATTGCAGTGACAGGTTACAGTTACCCTTATTTCTTCTCCAACAGATATCATGAGTATATTGGTGTCCAAGAGTAAACAAAGCTATTATACTTATTGATAAACCAGACAAATTTAACAATTTAATCACTATCAATTTATTTATTTATTTATTTATTGGTGTTTAAGGTCACATATTTATGCACAATGGCTAATCATGACCGTGACAGTTTTACGGGTGGAGGAAGCCGGAGTACCCGGAGAGAACCACCGAGCAACGACGAGCAGCTGCCAGCTCCCCAACATCGTAACTCCGCACTGCAGCACAGGCAGGGTTAGATTGGTTGAAGACATGCGCACCATCGACGTGCAGTACGCCTTAGTACACGGCGTCATCGTGCCCCCACGCGGGCAATGGAGATGAAGTGTCTTGCCCAAGGACACAACGCGGTTGCCGCAGGTGGGATTCGAACAGAGGACCTCTCGGCTTGCAGCCTGCACCTCTACCTACTGAGCCACCGCACTCCCAATCACTATCAAATTGATGCATGGGATAAAAGGGGTTACAATGCAAGGGGTTTGTAAATATATTTATTCAACTACAATGTATGACTTTGCAGTGCATTCTACATAGGAGAATATCATAGTTTCTTTCCAAACCACCACAGTAACACATACATCTTTATATTGGGAGACACTCTTTTGTCCTTCCATACTTCTTCTGCTGGACTCCTTCAAGTTGACCTTTGTTGAACTCCCCAAATCAAAACATAAACAAAAGAAAATGTCTGCCTTCAATCAGTGAGCACTCCACTTATAACATTTGGTCTCAATCTTTATTACTTTCATGAATTAGGAAAAGATTTCTTCGAGTATGTACTTCAATGTTACTAGAATACAGCTGTTATTTTATTTTGAGGTATTTTATTGTAAAAATTTTGTTCTCTTACTTATGCCACAGCAGACTTTCAGGTGGTGCTATTTACACATGGCAGCAGTTCCATGGCAAATTTCAGTTTCCACATGTTCTATGTTTCATTCCAAGCATTTTGGTAGAAAATTTATTGGGGTTATTCATTTTGGGACTTTTTTAGACTTGAAAGCAAATTACATGAAATTTGACCAAAGTTAGGTTGGACGTCCCCTTAAATAAGGTGCGATTGGACGATGCTGTGAATGTAGTTTTTTCTTGCAATCAACCATACCAACACAAGTGTCGATCAGTGTCTTTTGTCATCGTTTTAGACTGACAAATGTGACAAATTTCCTTTACCGGAAACTACTTCCAATTTGCATATCATAATAAACATAACAGCGGTCAGCGTGACCATGATGGTCAAAACCCAAACAAATTATCGAATCCATGGTCAAAATTGGCATTTAAACAAATGAAATACACAAAATATTCGCAATTTCTTCATTATCCGTGCTGAGTTACTTTTTAATCTGACACACCAGACCACATGCATTCAGTTTCATTTGTCAGCATCATACTGCCTACAGATGTTTGTGGTAATTGTACGAGAAGGTGAAAGAAGCCAAATACTTTCCAATCATCTATAAATTAATTAAAATTGATAATTCTGTTTATTTTACTGAAATTATGAATTGATAAGGTGGGTGTGTTGTGATTATTATGCCCCAGACTTGGAAGTTGGAAAGTCGAAGGTGTATCTAGTGCCGTGGAGATCTCTGTCCTCTAACCCATACCAACATTCTCCATTGTATCTCAACCACTACTACTCCAATTTGAATGATATTTAGTGTTGTGAATGAGCATCATGGGGAAACGATGCCTGTGTAGTTGCTGTAGCATGTGTTTCTTCCACACATTGTTTTCTGAGTTATGGTCCTTTTTCACTCTTTCGAGTTAGAAAATTTTGTTTATAACTAGTTGATTTGTTACAATTTGTTGTCAAATTAATTGCAACAAAATATTTTTGTGACTATTTTATTCCTATTATTTATCAAGCAACAAGCTAATGAGTATTCTGTAAAGCCACCAATCTGATGTTTGACACTTTTGTCGGAGCTGTTGTGGAGGCTTCTAGAACTCAACATGTTGATTATGACAGGGTTTTTCTATTCACCCATTAATCGGTAAATTAAGTGTTATAGTTGGAAGTAAGAAGCATGAAAGGTTCAGAAAAGTCTAAAAAGAATGTTTTGCAATGTAATTTTTTTTTTTTTTTTTTTTTATTGGTGTTTAAGGTCACATACTTATGCACGAATGGCTAATCATGACCGTGACAGTTTTACGGGTGGAGGAAGCCGGAGTACCCGGAGAGAACCACCGAGCAACGACGAGCAGCTGCCAGCTCCCCAAAGGCGTAACTCCGCACTGCAGCACAGGCAGGGTTAGATTGGCTGAAGACATGCGCACCATCGACGTGCAGTACGCCTTAGTACACGGCGTCATCGTGCCCCCATGTGGACAATGGGGGTGAAGTGTCTTGCCCAAGGACACAACGCGGTTGCCGCAAGTGGGATTCGAACCGAGGACCTCTCGGCTTGCAGCCTGACCTCTACCTACTGAGCTACCGCGCCCCCTTGCAATGTAATACAATTTTTGCAGATACACTTATTTGGAGGGTTACCTGCATGGTAGTGTTTGGAACATGTGTGTCGCCAGGATCTTCAAAAAGAAAAAGGAGTTAAACTTTGATGAAAAAGGCATATGCCATGGGTGCCGGAGGTAGAGACATACAAGAGAAGGGGCACCCCCCCCCCCCCCCCCCCCCAAGGAAATTTTTTATCAAATGGACCTCACTTGTCACCTTTTGCGGATTTCTTTGCATACTGTGTTCTTGAAAAAATATGTGAACACCTATGAATGGGAGACCTACTGGATGTGCCCTCCTGATCTCAATATGCCAATAAGCCTCTTTCGGAAAAGTACATGCAATAATGGTTATGTAGGGTTGATTCAATGTATTTTGAATAAGAATGTACTTTTATGTACATTTGATTGTTTTTTTGCAGTAACAGGTTACAGTTACTCATATTTCTTCTCCAACAGATATCATAAGTGTATTGGTGTACAAGAGTAATCGAAGCTATGTTTCTCATTGATAAACCAGACAAATTTAATAATTTAATCACCATCAAATTGATGCATGGGATAAAAGGGGTTACAGTATTTATATTTTGTATACTTACCAATGGCCCAGACTTTGCTGGTGCTAACTCTAAAATATCGAGGGCTAAACACAAATTTTGACTACCCAAACCCCCAAATTTACATTCAAAACCGAAAATTAGAAGTCCTATCTGGTCCTCCATACATTCCATTTTCTCTCTACACATGCGCAGACCACAGGAAGTGACCGGAATTGGCGCCAACATCATTCTTTGTAAAAGAGAGTATTACATAATAATTCAGTAGGGAGGTACGAGTGACCACTCATGAGAGGGCCATCCCCATCTGGGCCATTGGTAAGTAGAAAAAATATAAATATTACTTTAAATTTTTAATATTTTTATACTATAACCCAATGGCCCAGACTTGGCTGAATCGTATAAAGGTGGAGGGCCTAGGATCTCCGAAAAAGTTCCAATCCTGCAATCCATGATGAAAGGAAATTATAATAATTAGGAATTACATGTATGTCTCTCTATACAGTAATAGAGGAGACATATTTTAAATAAGGAGCCCAATTTAAGTAATTCCTTATTGTAAGCATGAAGACAATGCTGCTTAGGATGTAACAAGTTCCTAATTTTTAAGGGTAGTCCGAACTAAGCCCCAAAAATTAGGATGGCGTATCTGAGAATGAGTGAAAATCCCCCACAAACATTCGCCATACAATAACACTTCAGCTGTATGCAGGATATAATTACGGATAAAACAGCTTCCTTCATAGTTACATACTCATTAAGCCAGAGAAGAGGTAACCCCCCCCCCACCCCTTTCTTTTGAAGGAATCTTCAAAAGAAAGAGGGGAGAGCTCTGGAATCAATAAGAGCGGTACCAAAAAACAATATAAATAATCGTCAAACAGGCACTCAGGTATCAATTCATGATTAATAAATGGTGCTTAACACCACTTCAGAAGTTAAGGCTATAGTGACGATCCTGGTAATTAATATTGCCTGCTATATAATGTACGCCGCTTGTTACGACCCGTAATGTAATAAATGCCCATAATGTAATACCTACCCATAATGTAATACAAAAACGACCCATAATGTAATACGAACCCATAATGTAATAAAAAATGACCCATAATGTAATAAATGTAATAACGTGTAATAAATGTTAGGTACCCATAATGTAATAAAAATTTAAAAAAATTAGATACAAATTACACTTTTCCAGGCCCGTAATGTAATAAAATTCGAAGCTTGATTTTTGTTTTTTCTCTTTACTCCTGCAGTGCGTTCGGCTACTTATGACACATCCTGCGCCTTCATCAATGCTGCCAATGGCCCCTATGCCGTACACAGCCAACATGTGTGGGTGTGTTGGGATTACGATAGAGAGTATTCCGGGAGCTGGGGCGGGTGTACTCTGCTATGAGTGACAGGCATTATCCCTCTTCCATTTGTACCACCCACGCAAACGACTTCCTCGATAGCCTCTACTGCCCTGCCACAATCATATAGGTCTACCTTACAAGACATTCAATAATTTTGATTCCAGGATGGTCATTTATAACTGCAATCATCATATTCGACCGGCTGTTCACTTGCATAAAAGCAATGCGGGTAGCAGGTTCCTTTTCTGTTAATAAGTGCAAGCAATTCTGGCTAAAGTTGCTGAGGCAGAGGGTGTAGTGGGGTGCAGTGGGGTTTGGGTGCACAATAACCGGATAGTGGGGGGGGGGGGGGGGCATATAGTGTGGGATACAAGAAAAAGATAGAATAGAAGCAAGACGTTGAGTCAACCGGCGCAGAGGAATATCGTGAGGCGATATGGTGAGTGTACTGGTATTGGAATGGGGGATATCCTATAGCTTGATGGGATTTGGATTAGGCTACTTTGCTCCAAATTAAGCGTACAATCTATCCTCTGTCTCTCCAATTTTCACTACCTAAACAAATTAGTAATTTCCCTGTACTGTACTACTATAAGTTCATGTCGCACCCTCCGCACCTTGAAACCAATGAGCCCGAGCCCAGGACCACACTTAATAACGACCACATCATATTCCCGGTCCTGTGATCACATGTGTCAAGTAATATTATCAAATGCTTTCCAGTCAAATAGTTTGCACTTCGCACATGCAAGAAAGACCTTACATTTTCAATAAAAATTGTATCAGTTTCAATAGTGACAGCCCTGAGTGAAATGGTTTCAACTCCTCTCAGTGTTATTTTTCTAAAACCTCAACACACCACAGATTGAACACCCTCAATTGATATGAACCGAAGCAAGTTAAACGCCTTGCAGACTGCTATCATCCACGCAGGCCACCTTTGCAAGAAGATTGGTTAAGAGTATGTCATGTTCACCTGTGGCTGTGACCAGCAACTGAGTCGAGTTAATGTGCACATCACTTGGTTGTACAAAGCAGCCTCTTTGTATTGAGCTCAGGGGATTGCATTCTCAAATAAATTTCACCAGTGGTGTGGCATCACTCATAGTATGCACAGGACGAATGCAGATCTATAATAGAGAGTAGTTTCGGTGGTTCTTGAGATTATGTTGATTGGAAAAGCATTCCACATCATTTTCTGAGCTGTGGGGACTACCACTTAAACCACCTACATTTCCTGACAGTTCCTGGCGGTTGGCAGGAACTTCCTGCCAACCGCATACTCTATCACATCGACTATTCGCGTGTTCATCCCCGCTATTGTGCCATCTTCTCCTAGGCTACACTCAAACAACATACGTAGCTAAACACCAGGTGTAACATGGGCATATCCATTTGACCGTGAAGTGTGACCTTGACCATCAATCCGGTGACCTTGAACCTGTGTATGGGCCGATTTTTATTAAACTTGGCGTGTGGTTCGGGCGCCCAACAATTTTGCCACACCCGATGCCCGTCATGTGTGACCTTGATTGATATTCACACCGTTGACGTTGAACCTATATCTCGGCTCATGTTGGGCCGATTTGCGTGAAACTTGGTATGTGGGGGTAGTTCGGGTCTCTCTCTCTCTCTCTATATATATATATATATATATATATATAACCTTGTAACATACATTAAGGGGACATGGTCAAAAAACCGCCCTTAGGGGGACATTGCTTTCTATACATCCTATTTACAAGCCTGTCAGCATTATTAACCCTTTAAATAAACCGATGTTTTAATTGTGAAGCAATGTACGATATAACGGAAAAAACGAGATATATTACCCATGTCCCCCTAATGGCGACCCCCTAATGTTTTCTTTCCCCGAAACATACATTACGTAGACTTTTTCTATATTGATATTGTATAAGTCTCCGTAAGGTTGTTTTGGGGGAGACCCGTGTCAATATAAACTTCTGTTCTCAAAACAAGAACTTCGCTTCCTGAAAAAAATAATTTACATTCCAAAGCAATAATTGGGTGAGTGATGGCAAAACCCCCTCCTCTCCACCCCATTTTTTTAGGTTTTGTTCTGGCCGTATTATTATAAATATGTTTATTTGAGGTCTCTTTGTTTTGTATTCAAATAGAAAGATATTCTTGAACTGGATATCTGGAAATGCCTAACTATCCCAGAGGGAAATCGCTAGAGCATTGGTTTAGGAATATCTCGTGTTTACACTTTAAAAGCACCTTACAATAGGCTGAGTACATCAGCATTTGTTTAGTAAACATTAACTCATGCATCGCATTGAACTTAAAACCAAGAGGTCGACGGTCCGATCCTTTCCCGTGGCATCCCTGCAAACATACAACGTAACTACAACACTGTGAAACTTTGTAGTTGCGTGGTGTGTCTGCGGCGATCAAATGAGCCACGAAGGGGCATTTTGGGGGCTAGCACGATAGGGGTTGTCGACACCTCGTCGATGGGGGCAGGAACGTTTTTTTCAGGGAATGAAAGGGTTCCCTGATTTTTAGTAATAATAAAAGCATGGGAACTTACACATGGCCACTTATTCTCGCGAAGGGCGGGGGGGGGGGGGGGGGCGCAATTGGCGTAACATAAAATTGTTTATAAATTGCCACAAACATAACAGCCTGAAATATTATATTTGTTTGTCCGTATTAAAGGTCAATCGCACCCAGGGATTGGACCCCAATAACCCCGGACCCGGTATTGTTACAGAGCGCCCGTCTCCGCCGATCCCCCCACTCCCCTTCGACGGCCCTGCTTCTCAATCATATTAACCTGTTTTCCCAGTCTTTTTAAGGAAATGTACATGGTGCTATCTTGACCTAAAAACTTGAGATGGGAGAGAATATTATGGGCTGCATATTTTCTTACAACTCTGGAAGCGCCGTCATGAATTTGGTTCAGTTTTGATAGAATATGTTTAAAACATCACAACATAAATATGAACAAACATGTACTAGCAATAATGAGTGCCGTACTTGATTGGTCCAACACATATTTTATATTGGGATTTTACAACATATTTAACATCAAGGTCGTGTGATGGTGGATAGTTTCGCAGGTGTAGAAAGAGCCAGGCG
Source organism: Pictodentalium vernedei (assembly GCA_031216915.1). Taxonomy (NCBI): domain Eukaryota; kingdom Metazoa; phylum Mollusca; class Scaphopoda; order Dentaliida; family Dentaliidae; genus Pictodentalium; species Pictodentalium vernedei. Next base: position 307,844,429 of record CM062289.1, read on the forward strand.
ATCCGGAAAGAACCACCGAGCACTGACGAGCAACGGAGAAGTTCTCCAAATTACGAACCCGACAGAAAAAGGGTGAGCTGCGGTTGAGGGCATGTGCAGCACTGAAGTACCATATGCCTTAGTAAACAACACCGTACCCCACATGGCCAACCGGGATAAAGTCTTCTACTTGGACCCAACACATGTGATGCCGGTCATGATCAAACGGGTGACCTTTCAGTTTCATGTCCAATGCTCTAGCCAATGAGCTACCGCACTCCGCGATCCTATACATACGTTGCCCACCTACTAAAAATTGACGACACTCAGTGAGATACTCTGTTCAGGAAAATATTAGGATATGGAGGAGGAAAATATCATGGCGTGAATACACACATACCACTTACCCCCACCCCCACTAACCCGGCAATAGCAGGATTAGCTGAGGTAGATGCAACGTTCAGCATCGAAGTACAGTATGCCTTAGTACACAACAACATCGGGCTTCCACGTGGGCAATTGGAATTTAGTGTATTCTGCGTGGATTTAACACAGATGGTGCCGGTCATGATCGAACGGTTGTCCGTACGGTTTCTTGTTTGATGCTCTGGCCAATGAACTACCACACACCCCAATGCTAAACATACGTAGCCCACGTACTGAAAAATAATGACACTCAGTGAGATGTTCTATGCAGGAAAATATTAGGGTATGGTGGAGGAAAATATCGAGCCCTGCATACACCCTGCCCCCAACCATCTTCCACCCCCCCCCCCCCCACCCCCATGTGAGCATCCTGGCCCAAAAAATTCTGTCTTCTCGAAACTTTCTTATTCAGATTGTAAATAGCCAGTATTCTGCATAGTGATCTGACTAACAGACATATTATGTTTGCTGAGAGTGACAGAAGATATCCTGAATTGGATATCCCCTGCCTCTCCCACTCACTGCACCTGGGCATCAGAGTCAGCAAAAATCTTTTCTCCGAAACATTCTTATTAGGATTGTACATAGTCCATACACTGCATGTTGATGACATTCGGAGAGGAATTGTGTTGAGAAGAAATATTGAAGATGGTGGAAATATGGTCGCCTGCATATATTTTCCTCGCCTAGGCACCTGAGTCATGAAAATTTCAGCCCAAAACAATCTAATTGAGAGTGCATAGCCTAAACATTGCATATTGATTACACTCAAGGACAAGTTCTGGAGAGAGTTTTTAGCACATGGGCTGGGAGGTAGGAAGGTCATGATATCAAAGCTACCTGGCCCCCGCCCCACCACCCCTTTCAACATTTTCTCTGAATATCACCTTTATCCCTCATTGTTCAATGCAGGGAATGCTACAATTGTGTTCACGTACAACACGATAAGATATAACCACTCACGACGAACTGGCGGCAAACACGCAAAGGTACAATCCTAATTCGACATAAAGAGTACTGGATATTATGAAATATATATGGCATCCTAATGTAACATTAAGACGACCTGATATTGTATATTAAATATATATATGTCTTCTTAATGTAACTTTATGGGGACTTCGTATGATATATTGCCGAAGTTACCTGGACCACCACTTTCCGTACACCCTAAGATTGTGTCCGTAACAACTTCCATCTCGGTGAAGTAAAAACAAGACACATGAGATCACGCCCTTAGTTTCGGTTGTGGTGTTAACTCGCCGCCACACACTCATTGCATGCTGTCTAGGAGTCTGTTTCTAAGAGCTAAAGCAAGCATTAATAACCAACCTTATTGGAGATTTAGCTGTACATGTTTGTGTCACTCTATCTTGTCAACCTTTTTATCTCAGTTGTTTATTACAATACATAATTAAGGCGCGACTTTGACCCCAAAAGAATTGAGATGGGAGAAAATATTATGTCTTGCATATCTTTCTACAACTTGGGAAGCGAGGGTATGGAATAAGAAAATATCATGGCTTGCATACACCCATACCACGTACCCCCCCCCCCCCCCCCCCCCCCCCATCGCCCCCACTAACCCGGCAATAGCAGGATTAGCTGAGGTAGATGCAACTTTCAGAATCGAAGTACAGTATGCCTTAGTACACAACAACATCGGGCCTGCACGTGGGAAATCGGAATTAAGTGTATTCTGCGTGGATTCAACACAGATGGCGCCGGTCATGATCGAACGATTGTCCTTTAGGTTTCTTGTTCGATGCTCTGGCCAATGAACTACCGCACACCCCAATGCTAGACATACGTAGCCGACATACTGAAAAATAATTACACTCAGTGAGATACTCTATTCAGGAAAATATTAGGGTACGGTGGAGAAAAATATCAGGTCCGGCATACACCACCACCTCCCTCCACTCCCCTCCCCTCCCCCCGCCCCATCTGAGCATCCTGGCCCGAAAAATTCTGTCTTCTCGAAACATTCTTATTTCGATTGTAAATAACTAATGTTCTGAATAGTGATCTGGCGGTCAGACATATTATGTTTGCTGAGAGTGACAGAAGATATCTTGAATTGGATATCCCTAACCCCTCCGACTCAATGCACCTCGGCATCACTGTCAGAAAAGTCGTTTCTCCAAAACAATCTTATTAAGATTGTACACAGTCCATACACTGCATGTTGATGACGTTCGGATAGGAATTATGTTGAGAAGAAATATTGAAGATGGTGGAGACATGGTCGCCTGCATATATTCTCCCCGCCTAGGCACCTGAGTCATGAAAATTTCAGCCCAAAATAATCTCATTGAGAGTGCAATAAAATTGTGCATAGCCTATACATTGCATATTGATTACACCCAAGGAAAGGTACTGGTGAGATTTTTTAGCACAGGGGCTTGGGTATAGGAAGGTCGCGATATCAAAGCTACATGGCCCCCGCCCCCACCACCCCTTTCAACATTTTCTCTGAATATCACCTTTATCCCTCACTGTTCAACGCTGGGAATGCTACAATTGCGTTCACGTACAACAACACGAAAAGATATAACGATGAACTGGCGGCAAACATGCAAAGGTACAATCCTAATTCGACCTAATGAATACTGGATATTATGAAATATATATGGCATCCTAATGTAACATTAAGCCGACCTGATATTATATATTAAATATATATATGTCTTCTTAATGTAACTTTATGGGGACTTCGTATGATATATTGCCGAAGTTACCCGGACCACTTTCCGTGCAGCCTAAGATCGTGTCCGTAACAGCTTCCATCTCGGTGAAGTAAAAACTAAACAGATGAGATCACGCCCTTAGTTTCGGTTGTGGTGTTGACTCGCCGCCACACACCCATTGCATGCTGTCTACGAGTCTGTATTTAAGAGCTTAAGCAAGCATTAATAACCAACCTTATTGGAGATTTAGCTGTTCATGTTTGTGTCGCTCTATCTTGTCAACCTTTTTATCTCAGTTGTTTATTACAATACATAATCAAGGAGCGACTTTGACCCAAAAGAACTGAGATGGGAGAAAACATTATGTCTTGCATTTTCTCTGAATATCACCTTATCCCTCATTGTTCAATGCTACAATTGCGGCCACGTACAAGAACACGATAAGATACAACCACTCACGATGAACTGGCGGCAAACACGCAAAGGTACAATCCTAATTCGACATAACGAATACTGGATATTATGAAATATATATGGCATCCTAATGTAACATTAAGACGACCTGATATTATATATTATATATATATATATATGTCTCCTTAATGTAACTTTATGGGGACTTTGTATGATATATTACCGAAGTTACCCGGACCACTTTCCGAACACCCGAAGATTGTGTCTGTAACAGCTTCCATCTCGATGAAATAAAAACTAGACGGTTGAGATCACGCCATTAGTTTCGGTTGTGGCGTTGACTCGCCGCCACACACCCATTGCATGCTGTCTACGAGCCTGTTTTTAAGAGCTTAAGCAAGCATTAATAACCAACCTTATTGGAGATTTAGCTGTACATGTTTGTGTCACTCTATCTCGTCAACTTTTTTTCTCAGTTGTTTATTACAATACATAACCAAGGCGCAACTTTGACCCCAAAAGAATTGAGATGGGAGAAAATATTATATCGTGCATATCTTTCTGCAACTTGGGAAGCGAGGTTATGGAGCAGGAAAATATCATGGCTTGCATACACCCATACCACGTACACCCGCCCACCACCCCCACTAACCCGGCAATAGCAGGATTAGCTGAGGTAGATGCAACGTTCAGAATCGAAGTACAGTATGCCTTAGTACACAATGACATTGGGCCTCCACGTGGGAAATCGGAATTAAGTGTCTTCTGCGTGGACTCAACACAGATGGCGCTGGTCATGATCGAACGGTTGTCCTTTCGGTTTCTTGTTCGATGCTCTGGCCAATGAACTACCGCACACCCCAATGCTAAACATACGTAGCCCACATACTGAAAAATAATGACACACAGTGAGATACTCTATTAAGGAAAATATTAAGGTATGGTGGAGGAAAATATTGAGGTCTGTAAACACACACATCAACCACCGACACCCCCCCCCCCCCTCCCCGCCCTATCTGAGCGCCTGGCCCGAAAAATTATGTCTTCTCGAAACTTTCTTATTTCGATTGTAAATAGCCAATATTCTGCATAGTGATCTGACTAACAGACATATTATGTTTGCTAAGAGTGACAGAAAATATTTTGAATTGGATATCCCTAGCCCCTCCCACTCAATGCACCTCGGCATCACTGTCAGAAAAGTTTTTTCTCCAAAACATTCTTAATAAGATTGTACATAGTCCATACACTGCATGTTGATGACATTCGGAGAGGAATTATGTTGAGAAGAAATATTGAAGATGGTGGAAATATGGTCGCCTGCATATATTCTCCTCGCCTTGGCACCTGAGTCATGAAAATTTCAACCCAAAACAATCTCATTGAGGGTGCAATAAAATTGTGCATAGCCTATACATTGCATATTGATTACACTCAAGGAAAGGTACTGGTGAGATTTTTTAGCACAGGGGCTGGGGGACAGGAAGGTCATGATACCAAAGCTACCTGGCCCCTGCCCCATCACCCCTTTCAACATTTTCTCTGAATATCACCTTTATCCCTCATTGTTCAACGCTGGGAATGCTATAATTGCGTTCATGTACAACAACACGAAAAGATATAACGATGAACTGGCGGCAAACATGCAAAGGTACAATCCTAATTCGACATAACGAATACTGAATATTATGAAATATATATGGCATCCTAATGTAACATTACTACGACCTGATATTATATATTAAATATATATATGTCTTCTTAATGTAACTTTATGGGGACTTCGTATGATATATTGCCGAAGTTACCCGGACCACTTTCCGTACAACCTAAGATTGTGTCCGTAACAGCTTCCATCTCGGTGAAGTAAAAACTAAACAGGTGAGATCACGCCTTTAGTTTCGGTTGTGGTGTTGACTCGCCGCCACACACCCATTGCATGCTGTCTACGAGTCTGTATTTAAGAGCTTAAGCAAGCATTAATAACCAACCTTATTGGAGATTTGGCTGTACATGTTTGTGTCGCTCTATCTTGTCAAGCTTTTGTTCTCAGTTGTTTATTACAATACATAATCAAGGTGCGACTTTGACCCAAAAGAATTGAGATGGGAGAAAACATTATGTCTTGCATTTTCTCTGAATATCACCTTTATCCCTCATTGTTCAATGCTACAATTGCGGCCACGTACAAGAACACGATAAGATATAACCACTCACGATGAACTGCCGGCAAACACGCAAAGGTACAATCCTAATTCGACATAACGAATACTGAATGTTATGAAATATATATGGCATCCTAATGTAACATTAAGACGACCTGATATTATATATTAAATATATATATGTCTTCTTAATGTAACTTTATGGGGACTTTGTATGATATATTACCGAAGGTATCCGGACCACTTTGACTCGCCGCCACACACCCATTGCATGCTGTCTACGAGCCTGTTTTTAAGAGCTAAAGCAAGCATTAATAACCAACCTCATTGGAGATTTAGCTGTACATGTTTGTGTCACTCTATCTTGTCAACTTTTTTTCTCAGTTATTTATTACAATACATAACCAAGGCGCAACTTTGACCCCAAAAGAATTGAGATGGGAGAAAATATTATATCTTGCATATCTTTCTGCAACTTGGGAAGCGAGGGTATGGAGCAGGAAAATATCATGGCTTGCATACACCCATACCACGTACACCCGCCCACCACCCCCACTAACCCGGCAGTAGTAGGATTAGCTGAGGTAGATGCAACGTTCAGAATCGAAGTACAGTATGCCTTAGTACACAATTACATTGGGCCTCCACTTAGGCAATCGGAATTAAGTGTATTCTGCGTGGACTCAACACAGATTGCGCCGGTCATGATCGAATGGTTGTCCTTTCGGTTTCTTGTTCGATGCTCTGGCCAATGAACTACCGCACACCCCAATGCTAAACATACGTAGCCCACATACTGAAAAATAATTACACTCAGTGAGATGCTCTATTCAGAAAAATATTAGGGTATGATGGAGGGAAATATCGAGCCCTGCATACACACCCCCCCCCCACATCTGAGCGTCCTGGCCTGAAAACTTATGTCTTCTCGGAACTTTCTTATTCAGATTGTAAATAGCCAATATTCTGCATAGTGATCTGACTAACAGACGTATTGTGTTTGCTGAGAGTGACAGAAGATATCTTGAATTGGATATCCCTAGCCCCTCCCACTCAATGCACTCGGCATCACTCTCAGAAAAGTCTTTTCTCCAAAACATTCTTATTAAAATTGTACATAGTCCATACACTGCATGTTGATGACGTTCGGAGAGGAATTATGTTGAGAAGAAATATTGAAGATGGTGGAAATATGGTCACCTGCATATATTTTCCTCGCCTAGGCACCTCAGTCATGAAACCTTCAGCCAAAAACAATCTCATTGAGAGTGCTATAAAATTGTGCATAGCCTAAACATTGCATATTGATTACACTGAAGAAAAAGTTCTGCTGAGATTTTTTAGCACAGGGGCTAGGGGATAGGAATGTCACGATATCAAAACTACCTGGCCCCCACCACCCCTTTCAACATTTTCTCTGAATATCACCCTTATCCCTCATTGTTCAATGCTGGGAATGCTACAATTGCGTTCACGTACAACAACACGATAAGATATAACCACTCATGATGAACTGGCGGCAAACACGCAAAGGTACAATCCTATTTCGACATAACGAGTACTGGATATTATGAAATATATATGGAATCTTAATGTAACATTAAGACGACCTGATATTATATATTAAATATATATTTGTCTTCTTAATGTAACTTTATGGGGACTTCATATGATATTTTGCCGAAGTTCCTGGACCACTTTCCGTACACCCTAAGACTGTGTCCGTAACGGCTTCCATCTCGGTGAAATAAAAACTAGACGGATGAGATCATTCCATTAGTTTCGGTTGTGGTTTTGACTCGCCGCCACACACCCATTGCATGCTGTCTACGCGCCTGATTTTGAGAGCTTAAGCAAGCATTTATAACCAACCTTACTGAAGATTTAGCTGTACATGTTTGTGTCGCTCTATCTTGTCAACCTTTTTTTCTCAGTTGTTTATTACAATACATAATCAAGGCGCGACTTTGACCCCAAAAGAATTGAGATGGGAGAAAATATTATATCTTGCATATCTTTCTGCAACTTGGGAAGCGAGGGTATGGAATAGGAAAATATCATGGCTTGCATACACACATACCACTTACGCCCGCCCCCCGCCCCCACTAACCCGACAATAGCAGGATTAGCTGAGGTAGATGCAATGTTCAGAATCGAAGTACAGTATGCCTTAGTTCACAACGACATCGGGCCTCCACGTGGTCAATCGGAATTAAGTGTATTCTGCGTGGACTCAACACAGATGGCGCTGGTCATGATCGAACGGTTGTCCTTTCGGTTTCTTGTTCGATGCTCTGGCCAATGAACTACCGCACACCCCCAATGCTAAACATACGTAGCCCACATACTGAAAAATAATGACACACAGTGAGATACTCTATTAAGGAAAATATTAAGGTATGGTGGAGGAAAATATTGAGGTCTGTAAACACACACATCAACCACCGACACCCCCCCCCCCCCCTCCCCGCCCTATCTGAGCGCCTGGCCCCGAAAAATTATGTCTTCTCGAAACTTTCTTATTTCGATTGTAAATAGCCAATATTCTGCATAGTGATCTGACTAACAGACATATTATGTTTGCTAAGAGTGACAGAAAATATTTTGAATTGGATATCCCTAGCCCCTCCCACTCAATGCACCTCGGCATCACTGTCAGAAAAGTTTTTTTCTCCAAAACATTCTTAATAAGATTGTACATAGTCCATACACTGCATGTTGATGACGTTCGGAGAGGAATTATGTTGAGAAGAAATATTGAAGATGGTGGAAATATGGTCACCTGCATATATTTTCCTCGCCTAGGCACCTCAGTCATGAAACCTTCAGCCAAAAACAATCTCATTGAGAGTGCTATAAAATTGTGCATAGCCTAAACATTGCATATTGATTACACTGAAGAAAAAGTTCTGCTGAGATTTTTTAGCACAGGGGCTAGGGGATAGGAATGTCACGATATCAAAACTACCTGGCCCCCACCACCCCCTTTCAACATTTTCTCTGAATATCACCCTTATCCCTCATTGTTCAATGCTGGGAATGCTACAATTGCGTTCACGTACAACAACACGATAAGATATAACCACTCATGATGAACTGGCGGCAAACACGCAAAGGTACAATCCTATTTCGACATAACGAGTACTGGATATTATGAAATTTCTATGGAATCTTAATGTAACATTAAGACGACCTGATATTATATATTAAATATATATTTGTCTTCTTAATGTAACTTTATGGGGACTTCATATGATATTTTGCCGAAGTTCCCGGACCACTTTCCGTACACCCTAAGACTGTGTCCGTAACGGCTTCCATCTCGGTGAAATAAAAACTAGACGGATGAGATCATTCCATTAGTTTCGGTTGTGGTTTTGACTCGCCGCCACACACCCATTGCATGCTGTCTACGCGCCTGATTTTGAGAGCTTAAGCAAGCATTTATAACCAACCTTACTGAAGATTTAGCTGTACATGTTTGTGTCGCTCTATCTTGTCAACCTTTTTTTCTCAGTTGTTTATTACAATACATAATCAAGGCGCGACTTTGACCCCAAAAGAATTGAGATGGGAGAAAATATTATATCTTGCATATCTTTCTGCAACTTGGGAAGCGAGGGTATGGAATAGGAAAATATCATGGCTTGCATACACACATACCACTTACGCCCGCCCCCCGCCCCCACTAACCCGACAATAGCAGGATTAGCTGAGGTAGATGCAATGTTCAGAATCGAAGTACAGTATGCCTTAGTTCACAACGACATCGGGCCTCCACGTGGTCAATCGGAATTAAGTGTATTCTGCGTGGATTCAACACAGATGGCGCTGGTCATGATCGAACGGTTGTCCTTTCGGTTTCTTGTTCGATGCTCTGGCCAATGAACTACCGCACACCCCGAAGCTAAACATACGTAGCCCACAGACTGAAAAATAATGACACTCAGTGAGATACTCTATTAAGGAAAATATTAGGGTATGGTGGAGGAAAATATCGAGGCCTGCAAACACACACCCCAACCACCACCACCTCCCCCCCCCCCCCCCCCCCCCCGCCCTATCTGAGCGTCCTGGCCCGAAACATTCTGTCTTCTGGAAACTTTCTTATTTCGATTGTAAATAGCCAATATTCTGCATAGTGATCTGACTAACAGACATATTATGTTTGCTAAGAGTGACAGAAGATATCTTGAATTGGATATCCCTAGCCCCTCCCACTCAATGCACCTCAGCATCACTGTCAGAAAAGTCTTTTCTCCAAAACATTCTTAATAAGATTGTACATAGTCCATACACTGCATGTTGATGACGTTTAGAGAGGAATTATGTTGAGAAGAAATATTGAAGATGGTGGAAATATGATCGCCTGCATATATTCTCCTCGCCTAGGCACCTGAGTCATGAAAATTTCAGCCCAAAACAATCTCATTGAGGGTGGTATAAAATTGTGCATAGCCTAAACATTGCATATTGATTACACACAAGAAATTGTTCTGGTGAGTTTTTTTAGCATGGGGGCTGGGGGATAGGAAGGTTGCGATATCAGATATCCTACCTGCCCCCCGTCCCCACCACCCCTTTCAAACGTTTTCCTAGAATATCACCTTTATCCTTCATTGTTCAATGCTGAGGATGCTACAATTGTCTTCACGTACAACAACACGATAAGATATAAACACTCACGACGAACTGGCGCCACCCACGCAAAACAATCCTAATGCGACATAAAGAATACTGAATATTATGAAATATATATGGCATCCTAATGTAACATTAAGAAGACCTGATATTATATATTAAACATATATATGTCTTCTTAATGTAACTTTATGGGGACTTCGTATGATATGTTGCCGAAGTTACCTGGACCACTTTTCGTGCGCCCTAAGATTGTGTCCGTAACAGCTTCCATCTGGGTGAAATAAAAACTAGACGGGTGAGATCACGCCCTTACTTTTGGTTGTGGTGTTGACTCGCCATCACACACCCATTGCATTGTGTCTTCGAGCCTGTTTTTTACAGCTTAACCAAGCAATAATATCCATCCTTATTGGTGATTTAGCTGTACATGTTTGTGTCGCTCTATCTTGTCAACCTTTTTTCTCAGTTGTTTATTACAACACAAAATCAAGGCGTGACTTTGAACCAAAAAGACTTGAGATGGGAGAAAATATTATGTCCTGCATATCTTCCTACAACTTGGGAAGCGAGACATGAATTTGTGTTCACTTTTTGTAGATTGTATTTAAAATAGCATACATGTAACATAAATATGACAAACATGTACTAGCATAATAAGTGAAGCATTTGATTCGTACTATACAATGTTTATATTTGTGTTTAACAACACTTTGAATAGCCAAGGCCATGTCATGACGATGGAATTCACGGGTGTAAGAAGAGCCGGACAATCCGGAGAGAGCCCCAGTGCATTGATGAGCAGCCGCCAAGTTGTCCAACTTACTAACCCGACAGAAGCAGGGGCAGCTGTGGAAGATGCAACGAGTAGCATCGAAGTATTGTATGCCTTAGTACACAACTACAGAGGGCCTCCACGAGGGCAATCGGGATTAAGTGTCTTCTGAGTGGACTCAACACAGATGTCGCCGAGCATGATCGCAGTTGACCTCTTGGTTTCTTGTCCGATGTTCTAGCCAATGAGTTACCGCACACCCTGATCCTACACGTACGTAGCCTACATACTGAAAGATAGTGACACTCAGTGAGATACTCTGTTCAGGAAAATATCAGGGTATGGAGGAGGAAAATATCAGGGCTTGAATACACCCATTCCACTAACCCCCCCCCCTCCCCCCCCCCCCCCCCCCCCCCCCCATTTGAGCGTCCAACCCCAAGAAACTTTTCTCTTCTCAAAACATTCTTATTTAGATTGTAAATAGCCAATATTCTGCATAGTAGTCCAATAACAGACACATTATGTTTGCTGAGAATGACTGAAGATATCCTGGCTGGCATAGCCCTAATCCCTCCCACTCTCTGTACCTAGTCATCCGACTCAGGAACATCTTTTCTCCGAAACATTCTTATTAAGATTGTTCATAGTCCATACACTGCATGTAGATGACATTCGGAGGGGAATTATGTTGAGAAGGAATAATGAAGATGGTGGAAATATGGACGCCTGCATATATTCTAGTCACCTAGGCATCTGAGACATGAATATTTCAGCCCAAAACAATCTCATTAAGATTGCTATAAGATTCTGCATAGCCTAAACTTGCATATTGATTACACTCATGGAAAAAATCAGGTTAGAGTTTTTAGTAAGAGCCCGGGGCATAGGAAGGTCACGATAACAATGGTACCTCCCCCCTCCCTCCCACGCCTTACCAAACTTTCAATGTTTTATCTGAATATCACCTTCATCCACCATTGTTCAACGCTGGAAATGTTATAATTGTGTTCACGTTCAACAACACGATAAGACATAACCAATCACGATGAACACGCAAAAGGTACAATCCTAATGTGACATAAAGAGAACTGGATATTATGAAATATATATGGCATCCTAATGTAACATTAAGACGACCTGATATTATATATTAAATATATATATGTCTTCTAAATGTAGCATTATGGGGACTTCGCATGATATATTGCTGAAGGTACCCGGACTATATTCCATACGTCCTAAGATTGTGTCCGTAATAGCCTCCATCTGAGTGAAATAAAAACTAAACGGATGAGATCATGCCCTTAGTTTTCATTGTGGTGCAGACTCGCCCTCACACACCCATTGCATGGTGTGTACTAGCCTGTTTTTACAGCTTAACCAAGTATTAATAACCAACCTTATTGGCGATTTTGCTGTAAATGTTTGTGTCGCTCTATCTTGTCAACCCTTTTTCCCAGTTGTTTATTACAATACATAATCATGGCGCGACTTTGACTCAAAAAGACTTGAGGTGGGGAAAAATATGATGTCCTGCATATCTTCCTGCAACGTGGGAAGTGAGTCATAAATTGTTGTTGACTTTTTATAGATTGTATTTAAAATAGCATAACATGAATATGACAAACATGTACTAGCAATAATGAGTGAAGCATTTGATTGGTCCTATACAAATTTTATATTGGGGTTCAACAACACTTAAATAGCCACATCATGTCATGGCGGTCAATTTTACAAGTGGAGGAAGAACAGGACAATCCGGAGAGAGCCCCAGTGCATTGACGAGCAGATGCCAAGTTACTCCAACTTACTAACCCGGCAGAAGCAGGGTGAGCTGAGGTGGATGCAACGTGCAGCATCAAAGTACAGTACGCCTTAGTACACAACGACATCGGGCCTCCATGTGGGCAATCAGGATTAAGTGTCTTCTGCGTGGACTCAACACAGATGACGCCGGTCATAATCAAACAGTTGACCTTTCGGTTTATTGTCCGATGCTCCAGCCAATAAGTCACTGCACACCCTGATCCTACATGTTCGTCGCTTACATTCTGAAAAATAGTGACACTCAGTGAGATACTCTGTTCAGGAAAATATTAAGGTATGGTGGAGAAAAATATCGTGGCCTGCATTGAACCCCCAAACCCCAACCTCGGCAACCTCAGCACCCCATCCCCACTGACCCCCACCCCCTCTCATCTGGGAGTCCAGGCAAGACAAAAACAATTCTCTCTTCTCAAAAAATATTCTTATTTAGACTAAAGATACCCAATATTCTGTATAGTGGTGTCACTACAGGCATATTATGTTTACTGAGAGTGACATAAGATGTCCTTGCTTGCATAATCCCAAACCCTCCCACTCTCTGCCCCTGGTCATCCGACTCAGGAACATCTTTTCTCCGAAACATTCTTATTAAGAATGTACATAGTCCATACACCGCATGTTGATGACATTCGGGGGGAAATTACATTGAAAAGAAATATTGAAGATGGTGGAAATATGGTCGCCTGCATATATTCTAGTCGCCTAGGCACCCAAGTCAGGAATATTTCAGCCCAAAACAATCTCATTAAGATTGCTATAAGATTCTGCACAGCCCAAACATTGTAAACTGGTTATACTCATGGATAAATTCAGGTGAGATTTTTTTAGTAAGAGGCCGGGGTATACGAAGGTCACGATATCAATCATACCATCACCCACCCCCCCACCCCTCCCTGCCCCACCCCCCTTTCAATGTTTTGTCTGAATATGACCTTTATCCACCATTGTTCAACGCCGGAAAAGCTACAATCGTGTTCACGTTCAACAACACGATAAGACATATCCAATCACGATGAACTGGTGGCAAACACGCAACGGTACAATCCTAATGTGATTATGTGACATAAAGAGTACTGGATATTATGAAATATATATGGTATCCTAATGTAACATTAAGACGACCTGATATTATATATTAAATTTATACATTGTATATGTCTTCTTAATGTAACATTATGGGGACATCGCATGATATATTGCTGAAGGTACCCCGGACTACATTCCATACATCCTAAGATTGTGTCCCTAATAGCCTCCATCTGGGTGAAATAAAAACAAAACGGATGAGATCACGCCCTTAGTTTTGATTATGATGTTGACTCGCCGTCACACACCCATTGCATGGTGTCTACGAGCCTGTTTTTACTGCTTAACCAAGCATTAATAACCAACCTTATTGGTGATTTTGCCGTAAATGTTTGTGTCGCTCCGTCTTGTCAACTTTTTTTCTCATTTCTTTATTACAATACATAATCATGGCGTGACTTTGACTCAAAAAAACTGGAGGTGAGAGAAAATATGATGCCCTGTATATCTTTCTACAACTTGGGAAGCGAGTAATGAATTTATGTTCACTGTTTATAGATTGTATTTAAAATAGCATAACATAAATATGACAAACATATACTAGCAATAATGAGTGAAGCATCTGTCATATACACATTTTATATAGGGGTTTAACAACACTTAAGTAGCCATGGTCATGTCATGACGTTTAATTTTACCGGTGGAGAAAGAGCCGGACAATCCGGAGAGAGCCCCAGTGCATTGACGAGCAGCCGCCAAGTACTCCAACGCAATAGCAGGATTAGCCGAGGTAGATGCAACGTGCAGCATCAAAGTACAGGATGCCTTAGTACACAACGACACCGGGTCTCCACGTAGGCAATCGGGATTAAGTATCTTCTGCGTGGACTCAACACAGATGACGCTGATCATGATCGAACAGTTGACCTTTCGGTCTCTTATCCGATGCTCTAGCAATGAGTCAACACACACCCTGATCCTACACGTATGTAGCCTACATACTGAAAAATAGTGACACTCAGTGAGATACTCTGTACAGGAAAATATTAAGGTATGGTGGACGAAAATATCGTGGCTTGCATACACCCCACCCCAACCACCCACCCACCCACATCCACCACCACCCCACCCCATCCATCTGAGCGTCCTGGCCAGACAAATTCTGTCTTCTCAAAACTTTCTTTAGATTCTAAACAACCTATATTCTG